>LPNX010363614.1:486008-597082 GCA_001517045.1 Pseudotsuga menziesii | reverse complement strand
ATGAGCAGAATCTGAAGATTTACTAGAATCTTGGTTCTTATTGTCATCTTTCTTCTGGTTATGTCTGTCTTTGATGGAGTCCCACGAAGCCCAACACTGATTTGTTGTGTGTCCAATATTTCCACAACGCTTGCACTTCAAATCTGATCTTTTGCTGGAGTCGTTTCTGCCTCCTCTACCTCTGAATTTTCTTCTTCCTCTGCCTCTCTTGCTGCTTTCTCCTTTGGGATGATCATTGGATTGGTCTTTGATGTGGTTCTTTGCTTTTTGAGCAAATCAAAGTGATTCTCCAGAATGCTCGGTTGTCTTCTTACCAAAAGTTTTCTCTCTGTCAGCTATCTTCTCTACCAGGGTGTCAAATGTCAGTGATTTGAACTTGTCACTTGCTTGCAACGACTCAAGATAGTTGGAGTGAGAAGGATACAAAGATTTTACAAATGCTACAAGGGGAAGATCTGGTTTCATACCAGTGGCTTGAATCTTGTGCATGATAGCTTTGATTTCAGAGGCAAGTAACATGGGATCATTGTCTTTTACTTCTAAACTGAATAGTTTTAGCATTAGTTGAATAACTTCCATTTCAGAGTGTGAATCATACAGATCTTTTAATGTTTGTAGTGCTTCAAAACATGACTTTGCAGGCAATATGTGCTTTCTCACCTCTTCATTGACTGTGGTAGTGATTACCGCTAAATCTTTCTTGTCTTTTGTTTTCCAAATGGCCTTCTCTTTCTCAGATTTTGGAGGTCTTGGGTCTCTGGTTATGGGCCCTCCAGCTTCTATCTCTATTGTGGTGCCTTCGTAAATACCGTCCCAAAGGTCATTGTAGATGAAGGCAGATTTGATCTTCCTCCACCATTCTGGATAAGTGTCTTTTCCAGTGAGAGTGGCACCAACTACAGATGCTATAGATTGCATCTTCTGTGATTGAATCTTGCAACTAAAACAATAGGAGAAAAAGAAGAAAGAGTAAAGGTGCAGGTCTAAGTCTTTGCCACCTTCCTCAAGATTTACAACAATGTCAATGTCTCTGCTATTGTCATACAAACTTTGAAATACAAACTTAATCCTCTCAAGCCCACAATACCAACTTTAAATATGCTTTCAATGGCTTTCAAACTAGTAGAAAACAATCTCTCACCAACGCAAAGGAGCAGGTCGCAGGTCAAAGAAAAGAAGGCTTTCTTCAAGAGATTAGAACGCATCCTTCTTATCTATGTGGGAGGAGGTCGAACCTCAACTCTTAGCTCCAACAATTCACTCTTCAACACAATCAGTACCAACAATGTGGATGTCACAGCTTATGAGGTCATAGCAATCTTCTTACATAGTATGTGGTCATAGCTTCAGGCCTATGAGTGGACTCAAAATGTAGCTTCGGGAACGAGCAGCTTCAGCCGCAACATTTCAGGAAGGAGATGCTCTCCACGCAGCTGAATGAGGGCATGAATCTTCACCTCATTCTCTTAGTCTTCACAAATGGCTCTCATTCAGATTTATATGGAACACCGAGTCCGCGGCTCTCAGAGTTGATATTGAATTCAACCAAGAGAGGTCACTCACACATGGAATTCACAGCTCTCAAAATAAATCTCAGTTATCAAATGCAATCTCAGCTCTATATTCATTATCTTGGCAGCATATACAATCATTCAGTTCGCACAACTCAAGAAATAAAGAGCCTCAACTTTAAACCAACCAAATAGTAGGGTTCATGGACTATGATAGGTGTGTGGATACGTGGGTAGCAGAGTGGATTATCTATTGTGAAATGGAATAATGAAAGCAATGCTTATTCCAACCTCGGTTTGTTGGGGAGAAAATCCAGAGAGAAGACACAAATGCTAAAGATTTCTATGTTTTGTAGAGAAGGAACACTTAATACCTAAAACGTTCCGCAACGAGTCTATATTCTGCAAGAGAATAACACATATAGCAAGTAGGCTCGCAGGATGAACAGATGGAGGGCAGGCTGGCGACTGGTAGGTAGGTGTGCAGCAGAATATCCTGAAAGTGTGCAGCAGCAATGAAGGAGCAACATCAGGCAGAACCTTGCACTTCAAACAAAGAGGACGAGCAGAGGATGGACAAATTTATGAAGCAGCACTCTGGCAATGGACTGGCATGCAAGCAGTATACCAAGACTGGAACGCAGTAGCGAGAGTTATGGCAGGTGGCTCTGATACCACTGTCAGGTGGAATAACTCCCGAATTCATATTATTTCTCCATAGAATGCCTTTATTTATACATCTATGATGACTCTTGGGATCACACATCCGAGAGTCTCTTCATATTCCTAATATTTACAATAACGTATAATCCCGACGGATTATATTCCAACAAAGAGTATCATCTAGTTCACCTTTTGCAAGACATTGTCTTCTTTGTCATTATCTATTGGCTATTTGAATATGCATTTTGAAAGGCTCTGGTATTGTACTCTTCTTTAGAATCTTTGAAAAAAAAATAGATGTATACGTAATATAATATAAATGAATTGAATTACAAATGAATAAAATAAAATATATCATAAATCAACATACCATTTTGTATCCAACAAAAAATGTTTTAAGTTTTTTATGGAACTTGAGTCTGGATAGTTACATCTGACATCCTCCCAACTCTTCTCACCCAACATTTTAACCATATCCTCTTGTATTTTCATGTAAATATTATGACTACATGATGTAAAAATAAATAATGTTTACATTCATATTGAATAATATAGGAAACTGCTTAATTAATAAAACAACTTAAACTCAAAAAATAAACTTTAAAACATAAAAACAATCTACGAACTTACTTTTCAAATTCATTGCACATTTCCTCCATGGATAATTCACCCAAATTTACACGTGATAGTATTGTACATATAAATGTTTCATACTCCACACCTTGCAATGATCTCCAATATGTTATAGTCGTATCTTCTGGCAAATT
Organism: Pseudotsuga menziesii; assembly: GCA_001517045.1. Taxonomy (NCBI): domain Eukaryota; kingdom Viridiplantae; phylum Streptophyta; class Pinopsida; order Pinales; family Pinaceae; genus Pseudotsuga; species Pseudotsuga menziesii. The sequence goes on along the minus strand of LPNX010363614.1, from coordinate 594,141 downwards.
ATTGACGTTATGACCTCTTAGACCACTGCTCCATGCAATTGCTTTACTTTTTTTTACCTTTTGATTTTTTATGCCAATATTTTCCCACATGCTAAATATCTCATCATGGAAAATCCCATATTGGCCCCATTCTAAATGTCACCTAAAAGTACTTATCTACAGCTTTGAATGCATCACTTCCTCTTGGTTTTTTAACATTGTCCTCTTTAATCAGGAAACCTGTTTCCAGAAATTTGCATCAACTTTCGATCTATCCCCAAAATATATTTGTTCAAATTCATTGTGGATAAATATGACCCTTTCAATGAATGTCATGGACAACCTATAGCCACTATATTTTTTATGATCCCATTACAGTAGTTTTGCTTCCACGTCTGTTAAATAAACATAAATGATGCAGATGATTGTTTGAAAAATAGTGTTTTTGGGAAACTCTTGCATCAATTCTCTTTTGGCCTCTACATAATGATTTTCCCCCAAAATATAGTAGTTGTAATTAAAGCATATTGATTCATCAAATGTATCTCTATCAGGAACATTTTTGGGTCAACAAGAACTAAGTAGTCAACTACATGTGCATAAGGGTTGTGCCTCATCAATTCTTTCAAGTTATGAACATGCAATTGATGTGGTTTCCTAATTTGATTTTTTTCTTCGACTTCTGTGGGTTTATAAATTTGCTTCATATTTAAATCAAATATATGCCAATTGTGAACCAAATTATCCTTCTGCAATCAATATCGAATGAAATTGTGTGTTACCTTGACAACGCCATCATCTAGATCACCGCCTGGAGTGATGATCTCCAAACTATCCCCTGAATTTTCACTATGATTTTCAACGATGACATTGGATTCAACATCTTGTCTCATTTTTTTATGTCTTGAAACAATTGTATCTAAATGAAAAACCTATTGATCAGGAATGGAAACAACACCATCCCTAGTTCTTTTGGAAGAGTGTTTCTTAGTCTTACCAACAAACGTAACATCATCATCAATAAAAAGTCATTGATCATGTTCAATTGGGAGAGATATATTTTTAAATGTAATATTCCAAGGTACTTCATTGTTGGATGAATTTTCCTTTCTATGCTTCTACTTCTTTGGTTTGAACATTTTGCACTTGCTTCTTCCTTGACAATTTTCCCTTCTTTGGTGTTTCTCCCTTTAGAACTTCTCCCTTTTGAAGAGGTGCATTAATGACATCCATAGGATTTTCTTCTGTAGAATAAATACCATTCAAAATATGGGAGAGTGATGTCGCAAAATTCTACAAAAGAAAACATTATTGTATTGAAATCTATTACATTGTCATATCATCCAAATTATAACAAAATGAAAAACATATAAAAATATAGAAACTTACACTCTTAGGCTCAATATCGTGTACAACTCTTGCACAAAATTATGTGAAAATTTCATCAACATTATATTTTGAAACCTTCAAACGATATCATATTTTGACATAGGACTTAGGTTGTTTCACGAGTGCATAAACAATTTCTTTACCCGAAACCAAACAAATATCTCGCAACAATCCCAATGAGTGATAATCTATTTTGAGATATGCAAATGTAGCACAGTAGAAGTGAATACTCTCCGAATTTCCTTGATGTTTCTCTTTCAAATAATAGGAATAGTCCATTTTATCTTCCTCTGGTGCATGTTTCCATTCTCTAACATTATTCATTTTCAAATAGTCAATGGACATAATTTCGTCACGGGAAACAATGTTGGATGGTTCAATTGTTTGTTTCGATGACTTCATTGTCTGTCTTTCTCCATAAATATTTACAAATAGTTTTATTGGTTCCATTCTCCCTATAGTCACAAACGATTAAATTTAGCATATATTAAAAAATAATAATAACTAAAAAACATTAACATAAATTTAAAAAAAATATCTTTGGATGACAGCAAAGTGCCAGCCAACGAGTGTGTATTGGGTGCCCAAAGGGGGCATAGGGGAGGATCAAGATCCTCCCAGATACCTAAATGGGTGGCTTAGGACACCCCTTTGGGAAGCAAGGAGGAGATCCCGTGGGCTCTCGTCAGGTGCCCGAAGAGTCGTCCCAATGACCAGCTTGACTCTGAGGGGCCAGCTTGATTCTCAGAATCGATCTAGCCATTGGATGAGCTCTTTGGGTTCCCAACGATATCTCGTGGGAGGAGCCAAGATCCTCCTCGATTCCCTAATGGGCGGCCTAAGCCACCCATTTGGGAAGAATGGAGCTCCTCCCATAAGTTCCCGTTGGGCGCCCAAAGAGCAAGCCATTGGGCCAACTCTTTGGGTGGAATCGAGCTAGTCATAGAGTCGATTCTTTGGGAACCCACGGGAGCCCGCAGAAGGAGATGATTTCCTCCCCATTGCCCAAAGGGGCGACCTAAGCCACCCATTGGGTAGCGGGGACAAGTTTGGCTCCTCCCATGGGATCATGTTTGGCACCCAAAGAGCTATCCCAATGGCCACCTCATTTTTCATAATTTAGCTTGTCATTGGGCTAGCTCTTTGGGCGCCAAAAGGGATCGCACTGGAAGAGCCAAGATCCTCCCTGCTGCCCAGATGGGCGGCATATTCATCCCCTTTAAGCAGCAAGGAGGAGATTAGCTCCTCCCACGGGCTCTCGTTTGGCACCCAAAGAGTTTCCCCAATGACCAGCTCGATTCTTGGAATCGAGTTGGTCATTGGGACAACTCTTTCAATGACCAACGAGAGCCCGTGGGAGAATCCAAGCTCCTCCCTTATGCCCAAAGGGGTGGAATACAACACCCCTTTGGGTTGCGGGGAGGATCTTGGCTCCTCTTGTGGACTCCTGTTGGGTGCCTAAAGAATTAGACCAATGGCCAACTCGATTCTCGGTATCAAGTTGGTCGTTGGGTCAGCTCTTTGGGAACATAACGACAAACTGCGAGAGGATCCAAGCTCCTCCCCACTTCCAAAAGGGGTGGCGTATACTTGATTCTCAGACTTGAGCTGACCATTGAGCCGACTCATTGGGATCCAACGAGAGATCATAGGAGGAGAGAGCTCCTCCCCATGCCCAAATAGATGGCTTATGCCACCTATTTTTGCAACGAGGAGGAGCTCAACTCCTCTTGCGATCCCCCTTTCGACGCTTAATGCATAGCCCAAAAGGACACACATTGGGTTCCCAAAGGGGTCATGAAGGGAGGAGTGTGGCTCCTCCCTCATGATCTCAAAGGGGCATGCCCTATGGACACCCCTTTGGGAACACTAGGGAAAATCTATGCTCCTCCACTCAGGCCCCCATTGGGCACCCAATGCAAAGTCCAAAAGAAAGAAAAAAATACAATATTTTTTCCCCGTGTTTCCAAATGCCATGGACACCCCTTTAGGCACACGACGGAGGAGTTATATATGCTCCTCCACTCGGGCCCCCATTGGATTCCCAATGCATATCCCAAAAGAAAAAAATTACAGTAATTTTTCCCCTTGTGTCCAAATGCCATGGCCACGCCCAAAGGAAAAACAATTAATAAAAAATTACATTGAAATTTTAAAAAAATCACATTACATAAAAATGAAAATTTAACTAACCTTGACAATGATTGAAGCTCCTATATTGAATCTCCTCGGTGATCTTGAAATCCCTTGTAGATTGCTCCAATGTATTTAATTGTTGTTTGCAAATGGTGATGGTAGAAAACACTACGTTTAAATAGCGTAGATTAAGTTTAATTTTACGACTTCATGAATGTGGGATTAAAAAAATGATAAAATCAAAGAAACAAACATTACCAAAATAGACAAATTTATTATAAAAAAAGTAACCTTCAAAGCACTATTAAATTGTTCCAAAATTCAACCGTGAACATTGGACATACTTTGTTTATAAATGTAAAATTATGTTTAGCATTACTCATTTTATGAATGTGGGATTAAAAAAGTGTAATTAGATAATGCATTATTACTAAATTTAAATAAAAAGATGTTAAATGAAATTTTACTAGTGTTATGAGCGTGGGATTAAAAAATTAATGTAAATAACCAATATTGTTTACAAAGTTTATATCACATAGTTTACATGTAATTCAATTAATATTGTTACAAATTTTTTATACTATAGATTAGATTAATTTTACTTTTTTTATTTATGCATTATAAATGTGTGATTTATTTTTGAAGGGAAATTTTGGAGGGAATGTTTGCGAGGGAAAATTTGGAGGGAATGTCTAGGAGGGAAAATTTTGTTATTTTATATATAAGATTGTTGGGGGTTAACAGTTGCACCATTCTACTATTTGATGAGGAGTGTAGGAAAACTTCATTGTCTTTTCTATTAAAATTGGGTTAACATTCTACTTTTTAGTGAGCAGTCATGGAATCATCTAAATTAATCTCAATTTCCAAAGATGTACATGAATATGGTGGAAATTTTCCTTCAAGCGAGGAATTCGTAGGCATTGATGATGATTTTTTCCGAGTGGGGATTTTAAAATAAGTAACGATGATGATGATGATGAAGACCTTCCTCCAAGTGGGGATTTTAAAAAGAATGAGAAATATGATGGCAATTTTCCTTCGAGTGATGATATTCAAGGTACCAATGATGATTTTCCTCCAGGCGATGATTTTTAAGGCACCAATGATGAGTTTTCTCCAAGCGACGATTTTGAAGGAATCAACGATGCTTTTCCTCCAAGTGAGGATTTTCAAGGCACCAACAATGATTTTCCTCCAAGAAAGGATTTTCAAGGCACCAAAGTCGATTTTCCTCCAAGCGATTATTTTGATGGGACCGATGATGACTTTGGTGTGAATGAAGGCACCAATAATGGTGTAAATGATTTTCCTCCAAAAAAGGATTTTAATGACACAGATGACGAATTTCCTTCAAGCAAATATTTTGATGGCATCAATGTTGATTTTCCTCCAAGTGAGGATTTTAATGGGACAAATGATGAGTTTTATGAGGATGAAGGCACCAATAATGGTGAAGCATTTTCCTCCAAGCAAGGAGTTTGATGGAATCGATGATGACTTTCCTCCAAGAGAATATTTTAATGGGACAAATGATGATTTTGGTGAGGATGAAGGAACCTGTAATGGTGAAGATGATTCCCCCCCAAGGAAGTATTTTGATGGCATCAATGATGAGTTTTCTCCAAGCGAGGATTTTAATGGGAAAGATGATGATTTCGGTGAGGATGAAGGAACCAATAATGGTGAAGATGAATTTCCTCCAAGCGAGGAATTTGATGGCACCGATGATGGTTTTACTCCAAGCTAGGATTTCAATGGGACAGATAATGATTTTGGTGAGGATGAATGAACCAATATTGGTGAAGATAATTTTTCTCCAAGCGAGGATCTTGATGGCACCGATGATGATTTTCCTCCAAGCAAGGATTTTAATGGGACATATGATGATTTTGGTGAGGATGAAGGCACCAACAATGGTGAAGATGATTTTCCTCCAAGTGAGCATTCTGATGGCACTGATGATGTTTTTCCTGGGAGCAATGATTTTAATGGAACAAATGATGATTCTGGTGAGGATGAACCCACCACTGATGAAGATACAAATAGTGTTGATGATGCTGATTTAACCTCGAGCGATCAACTTGATAATGATGAGGATAATCATTCTCCTACTAAATTTGGTGATGAGAATATCAATGAGAGGGATGATATTCCTCATAGTGATGAGATCATTCTAATGAGGATGATGTAATGATACATGAAACACTAAGGAAACTTGTACCAATGAGCAATATTAATTGCGGGATTGGACCATTTTATATCAATTCAAAGCATTCCAGTTATACAAGGAGTAGGAAATATTTGCTCACAATTCCAAGTTTTATTACTAATTTGATTTCAATTGAGTGTTGCCAAAAACATTGTTTGAAACAAGTACACTACAATTATTTTATGGAGAAAAGGAGAGAATATTTGTCAATGAAAAAAATATGCAAAATTCATATTTAGTTGGTTGCATGATTTCTACAAAGGAAGGCTATGATTATTGCATTAGAAGTATTTTGCTTTGCAAAAGGGAACTCAAAAGAATTCACTCGATTGGTAATCTTCGACTATTCAGAGTCCAGACAAGGCTAGAAAAGGATCCTATATTTTATTCTAAAGAATACTGTGCACAAGCTACTAGGTCGATAACAAACATTGCAATGTCATGGATGTGTGACTCCTTTTCTAAGCATGGAGAGCATATGCCAGATAGAGAAACCATACACATTCTAGATAATTTCTCAAGGTAGGAAATCTACAACTTGTACAAGGCATCATTGTTTAATATTCGAACGGAAATAAGAATTTCATCATATATGCATATTTTACAAGACTGTGGAAAACAGAGTTCAACACCATTTGTATTCCTAAGAGATCAAGGATGGGGTTTTATAACATATGTGGTTCTCTTAAACAAAGAATGGATAGAACAAGGTATGTCTCTAGAAACTTTATTTTCTTCAATAAATATCAATTATGAAAGCTCATCATTGTTTTATTTTTATTTTATTTGTAGATTTTGTTATCAAAGAAATTCAAGCACATCGCAACGAATAATCAGAACGCCAAAAGTTATACAAACATCACAATAAGTTATGATCATCCACACAAGTATATGATTTTGATAATTGATGGGATTGATCAAATAGAAAAAAGAACACTTTTGCCATATTTTGTTCGTGTACCAAAGAATTTAAAGTAGGAAAATGTTATTCAGTTTCACTTGGTTGGTTGTATGGTTTTTAATAGTCATATGTCTTCAAGAGTTCATTTCACAGCTCCAAATATTCATAATGGTGCAATTCTTACCATCACCATAATTCACCATGTGATTACTCATTGGTTCGGTAATCTTCCTAGAGTTCTATATTTGCAGTTGGACAACACCAGTTGGGAAAACAAAAAACAGATTGTGTTTGGTTATCTAAACATGCTTGTTGGATTGGCAATTTTTCAGAAGTTTAAAGTTGTTTTTCTTCTTGTTGGGCATACACATGACCATATTGACCAAATGTTTAGTCATTTTGCAATGACATTGGGATCTTTCCATCATTAATTGAAATTATTAGAAAAACATACAGTCCAGAGCTTGTTGTACTAACACTGGAGAAAACTATTGACATGCGAAGATTTATTTTTGGATAGCATGGTGAAGAAAGGTGCATTGAAAAAAATAATGGCATTAGCTTCCAACATCAGTTTCGTATAAAAATATTGGTGGGAAAACATTACTATGGGGTAAGAAGTACTCAACAAGTGTAAAATACACTAGTACAAAATGAGAAATTAATGACTAAAATCAGGCTATAAACGACTATTTTTGAGTCGGTGACTAATAGTAGCTAATTTCGACTATCTTATAGCTAGTTGTATTTCACTTAGTCATTAATAGTTTGACTTATTAGTCATTGATAGTCAATGATTTTGTCATTGATAGTCAAATTTGATTTAGTCATAGATTTAGTCACGGATTTAGTCATTGATTTAGTCACTGATTGCAACAATTAATGACCAAATATACAATTAAATAAACTACTAGATGATAACATATTAATGACTAAGCTAAATACGACTAAGATACAGGAAATTAGCTACTAATAGTTGTATATATGCGAATTTAGTCATTTTTGTAGTCACAAATTTATGATAGGGCACGGAGGAATCGAACCACCAACCTCCTGCCTATAATTAGGCAGTCACTCTACCATTGAGCTAGAACCCTTGAAAATGATGATATTCAAACAAATTTATAATAGATAACAATCTACAAACTACATAATTATTACTATTACAACTTACAAGTAACTAGTATTTATGATAAACTAATTCCTGAGAGCTATGTATAATTTTCCCTATCTAGAATATCCATTCATGTTACCAGAGAGGACAGAATACCTCTGTGATGGATGTGATACCAATTAATTCAACCAATTTACGGAATATCTCTTGGTGTGCCTGAATATATGAGAAAAATATCATTACATGAAATCAAGCAAACTAAAAGTCAAATAAGGTAAGCAAACCTTTCCATTCATAAAACAATATATTAGTGACAATATAAAAATACATGAAAGTGAAAGATTTCAGACTGAGTGTTGCAAAGCATAAGCTACCATATCATCCAATTCTAGAAAATGAAACATATTTTTATAGAAGTATTAAGGCTACCAAAATAAGAAAGCAAAAGAAATTCAACACATATTTCAAAAAGAATTGAATGAAATAATAAAAGCATACCCAACATTATAGTTGACACATTTTATATGAAAATCAATGTGAAACATTCAATCATGTTTGTAATTTTATCTCTAGCCAACATGCCTTAGATATAGACACAACTATACTGATACAAATAATTATCAGAACCAAGGGCACTCCAGAAGTGCACCACAGGCAAAGTAATAAAGACAAGAAAAAAAATCACCACGACAAAGGTAAGATTTGAGAACAGACAAATGTTGTATGGTGGTTCTACTGTATTTGGACACACAAGTGCTATAAGCAACAACAATTAGAAGATAACCAATTAGTTAATTTTTAGTTTTTATCCCTTGACTCTTTTACAAGGAAAGTTGAAGAGAATGAGACAAAACTGTTCTCCCATAATTTATCCTCACTGCTAACACGAACTTCCTCAATCTTCTTTGGTTTTATCTGCTGACCTGTGATCAAATTTAATTTTCCAGTGGCAATACAAATTTAGTCTAGTGCCCATTTTATTAACAGAATATTTGATTTTTTGTTATTAATATCTGCATTGTTTAGTTCTAAAGCTAGGCATTTCCACACATTCAATGTTCATTCAACATGCTAATTTTCCACTACCATCAGAGCGATATATAGAGAAAGAGAAATAATAATGGAAATGCAAAGGATCCAATTAGGAAGCATCAAACACATAAAACTTATTTATTTCAACAAAAAGCAATTTCCAAATAAACTGAACTGTTCATTTTCTCCTGTAATCTCTGTTGATTATTAAGATTCTTTTGATTGTGGGTACTATTTGATAATTTTTTCACAGCATGTCGTTGTGTGATAGGGTGTTTGCTGTGCACATACATATTTGTTAGGTCTTCCCATTCACGAGCTGTAAAATAAAACCATGTTTAAAGTGTTCAGGTGGTGGAATCCCTGCTATCATCCACTGCTGCCCAAGTGGTAGTGAGGTGTAGCAATCACTGGAAGAAGCAACACTAAAGGCATAAAAAACAACATACCCAACTCATGGTGAAAGAGGGTGATTGTTGTTGTACGACAATGAACAAAATAATAAATGGGTTATTAAACCCCCAATGTTGTGTAGGTTGCAAACTAAAGATCCATCGTCACAAAGATTAAGAATATTCATTTTAGAGCTGCCTATTCTCAGTTTCCCCTGTCTTTTATGCACCAAATAACATCTCCATCTTCTATGGAATATTGTGAGAGTTCAATGAAAAATATTTTGGGATCAAAAACCAAAGGTCACGTTGGTTTAATAGAGAAGCCCATAATATTTTGAGAAGAGATATTTTGCATGAATAATGGAAGTCTTGGAAAAATGCATGTATTGAAGTGCTAAGTCCTAAATTTATTCAAAGGGAACTTTAATTGCAAAACAAGGTTAATATCCTTGAAGTGACTAATAAAAGGGTCAAAAAGGAAAATCAATATCAAATTCCTAGACCTCATTGAAGTTATTATAAGACCTTCTAAGGGTATTATCGTAAAAAGATTCTAATAAAAAGTGGTATTAAGTATACGAAAAGGTCAATTTGGTGTTATATTGTGGGACCTTCACTTTGTGTAGTTACTAGTTATCAAGCAAGGATACCACTCTTAAGTTGAAATTTTCGAAGTTGGCAATGGATTCGGAAACTAAATTCACCTCCAAGTTTGTCGTCGAACCCAACAACTTTCTATGTTTGCAAGGTATGATCTAAATGAGCCCATGAACATTGCCATTGACCCTTACAATTTTTTTTTTGTTGATGCTAAGTTGACAAACAGATTACAAATTACATAGAAGGAAGTTAAAAAAACTCAACAACAAAAGGATGTCAATGAGATTGATAATTTGGAATTAGGCGTCAATGGATATTTCCAAAAACTTAATTTCGAAGTCATGGATACCTATGAAATTTATGTAATTCATGGAAACTCTTAGACAAAATATCTTGGTACTTTTACCATGAATTTGGATAATAAATACATAGCGTTCGAGCAGGAAAGCAAGAAAATAACGTTGCAAGGCATTAATTTAGGATTTTCTCTCTTGGCCAACTCAGATTAGAATTAACAACAAAATTATGAGGATTTAGAAGAGAAATTAAGGAATTTTAACAAAGTATTCATTGACAAACGTGAAGAAATTATTTAAAGCAAAAGGAAATTAAATTGCCAAGATGCAGAAGTCCACCAATTTCAACAACAAATAAAATAGATACACCAATAGCGTCGCATCATAAAAGAAGCTCAGAGTAAAGAGGTTAAAATAACTAGTAAAGACCTATCTAACAAAAATCAAGAAATTTCTTATCTGAGAAATCATAATAAAAATCTACTTGCAAAAGTCAAGAAGTTAAAGAATGAGAAGAAGATGCAACAAAAAATCGAGAAGCAACTTGTTGTCAAAGAACTTGAATTGATCTAGTTGAATCAGAAAAAAATTCTGAGGAAAACCTTTGCCAATTCAATCAAAGTGGAAAAAATGAAAGTTGTTATGATAAAGTTGTATCTCAACTAAATGACGTCGACACACCAGTGAAGATCAAAACACCAGTCCCTGGATTCAATATTACGAAAGGAAGCTAAACTATAATATGATATCTTCACCTTAATCATCCAGGCTAACATTCATCTATAAATCATCATTTTCAATATTCAAAACATGATCGTCAATGACTTTATTCCAAAGGTCCAGAATTCAACTTAATCCAAATATACGCTAGTGAATACAAGCAAGTTATTCCAAAGATGTATTGACATGTAACTCCTATCAAAGTTGACCTCGCAAGGATAGATTCTTTTGTGTTTTGACAATATTGTTCAAGGCTTTGATGGTATTTTCATCTTGTTTCTTCAACTGCTTTGAGGATGCAACATCTCAAGGAGGGGCGACTTGTAGTATACATAGGGTATATTACTATTAACCATTTAATGTCATAATTTTATAAATAATTTTATGTAATAATAGTCATACATCATAATTTAATGTTCTATGATAATGATAAGTCATCCTTTGTCCCAAAAGGTATGATTTATCCCCTCAATGTCTATTTATATGCATGCAATTGTCAATTCAATCACATAAATCCCATATCAATATTCATATTAATAAATATTAATTATTTTAATATGGATTTCACTGGGTATCTCTTTCATGAATGAGTTCATGAAATGAACCATCAGGTTCACTTTAGATTGTATGTTTCACTTCTATTGGGTTCTAGGAGATAGACAATAGCCTAATCATGTTGTGTTTCTCTATTTATGGAAGTACCCGACTTTCATTGATAAATGGTAGTAAACAAAATAGAAATAAACACGAAGCCTACATATCTTCTTCAAGGAGTAATTTTTTGCATCCTTGGGTTACAAAATGGTTGATTTCTACCAGGCTACAAGTTGATGAAATAACCCAGATAGTATGTGTTATTTTGTGTTTGTATAGATTGAAGGTTTTGTTCAATGTTAGATACAAAAGACAATTATATAATAAAATAATGGACTGGAGGATATAAATTGCCTTCATTCAAAGTCAAAAACATAAAAGAAATGAGTAACATACAATAAATATTTGAGTCATGGGGATGTAAGTAATCCTGGTCATGGTCCAGAACTAAACAACATTCATAAATATACAAAAGAATTGGTTGTGGACTTGTAAATACCCTGTATTTAGATCCAAAAGAATAAGAAATATGAGTATAAAACATACCTTGTATTTAGAGCCAAAACTATAAGAAGAGATATGAGTATACAAAAGAAGAATGGGATAGTGGTCACATGAATGCTTCTTATATGGAGCAAAGCTATGTTGTTGGCCTACAGTCTGGTGGCCACTTAGGGTAAAATAGATTACATGTTGAAATTTACCTAGGAGTTTTTCCCTGCTATGCTATGCTATTGTTTGTGTCTACTTGAACATTTTCTAGAGATTGTTGACCTACATCATTTAAGCTATTGCTCTTTACAGAACTCTGTTTACTCTTTCTTGGAAGAGATTTTGAGTGGTTCATTATTTCTGGATTTAGTTCCAGGAACACAAATAAAGCACACATTATTTCTGGATTTAGTTCCCTTTCAAAAATTATATTTTCCCTTTTTCTTTATCTCCTCAATTGTAATCAGTCTAAGTATAGAACACACCTTAAATAATAACTAGCTAAAAAACAACAATACATAGATCCTCACATGGTCTCTTAAAATATTGAAAAGTTGACAACCTATCTTGTACCGTCTATAAGGTATGGGTTGCTATCAGTAATGCGAAAAAGTACATGCTTAAACTGTGTTAAGTATGTTGCAGTTGTACCATCCCCAGACTCTTGCACCTCTGCTCTTGCTGTAAACAAGGTCAATAAATAGAGAAACTTGAGATTTCATACTCTGAAGGTTGGCTTTAAAGTTTAAGTTAAGAGTTCGTTGTCTTAAGTAAGAATCAAATAACTAACATGGACTAGGATAAAATGCAAATGTTAGTGCATAATCTCATTGAAGACATGTCCAATTAACTTGGAGAAGCACAATAGGTTTAAGATTGCTTATGTGTAATTGTACAAATTTTTCACAACAGAATTCTAAAACAACTAAATGCCTAGACACAAAAACAAATTCTTCAAGTGGAACTGAGCAACAAATAATTAAATTATCAAGAAACAAGGACATCTTGAAGAAGCACTGATGTTCCTGCAGTTTATCATGTAACTGGTAACTATTGTCTTATAAATATGCCATACTTAAATATCTAGTGTTGTCTTCACAGATATTTGAAACTGATTAAATTCAACTAGGTGTTAAAGCAGATAATAATGCCTGAGATTTTAGAAAATGACAAGCCCTAGTCAATATAATCTGAATTATTCAGCACCAGAGTCCACAAATATTGCTTGTTCCTCATATATGACAGGAGGTCTTTTGATTATTCTAATATACAACTATGCTTGTCATTCCTACTTTTTGCAGGTGATGTTACACTTTTGAGTCATTTGCAATGGCATTTTTGTAGTTGTCGATGTCCTATTTGCTTGGAATCTGCATACTCTCTCACTCGGACTATCGTAGCTGCCTTCACTTGGCGTGTGTAGTTGCTTGGAATCATAATAGACCTTCAAATAACCACCTTCACCAAATTTGGATGGAGTTTACCTTCACTCTACTTGCTTGGAATCAGTTTGATTTCCCTTTGAAAAGAGGTGGCTGAACTGTAAATTGTAAATTTTGAACGTTTCAATTGTAGCTTCCAACAAGCTTGAAACAATGAATTGGACCTTGGTGTATTGAAATGGACACTTGTTCCCCCATTTTGGAAACCAGTGCAACATTTTCCTAGAATTTGTGCGAAATAACTAACCTCCTACCAATTTACTTTACTACTCCTAGAGTAGGGGAAAGGCATATCATATGTGGTACCACAAGGACATATACTAGATCAAATCAAATAAGATAAGACAATTTTATAAATTTCCAACAAATGACCATAAATATTGATCTTTTTTTGGATTTCATATGGGTACAGGAAAGGGGGTGATGCTACATATTTCTAGGGTTTAAAATATGTCACCTATATTAACGATTTACAATTACAAGTAAATCTGTGAGATCAAGGAAGGATACCCACAATTACATATACCACTCTCAAATTGATTAAGTCCTATCACATTATATGGAACCCTAAGTTGGTTAAGGTGGTTCAACCATCCAACTCCTAAACTCAACATTATAATATTTCATTTGTCACTTGTCACTAATACAATGAGAATATTACACTTACATTTCCATATTATATTCTAAGTTCTAACACCCCCCATTAACAGGAAAATGGCATTTTCAACTTATTTACCTTGTAACACAAGTCTCAAGACTTTTACAATTCTAGGCTTTTGCAAAGGAGAACCGCAACTAAAAAGTACGAAATATATTGCATATTGACTCATCATTTGGAGAGAGCACTCCACCTTGGCAAAGTTTTCTATGTTGATCTAGCCCTCTCAATAGCTAAGCGTTGATGTTCTGTGATGAGAAGTCAAATGTCCAATATGAATTAGCACTATCAACATTGAAGCAATTGGTGAATCCTTCTCTAGTTGATTGCACCAAAAAAATTCCATGACCTTAGAAAAGCGGTTGAACATCAATATTCTAATTAAAGCTAGGAATTCCACAATTAGAGTCAAGAAAGAAATTGTTGCAGATGAAATGGGATACTCTAGTAACCATGCTCTTATTTGTAATTTTCATGGTGCATGGTCATCTAAAAGAAAAATATGAAACTATATTTTATTATTGGTTTTACTAGTATTGAGAAAAAGAGAATGGTCTCCACTCCTATGAATCTCATGTATAGTGAGTTGTCGATTGGTATGGGCCAAGTCAATAGAAAACGATTGAGTTTTTTACTTTAGTTTAAGAAATTGCATTCCCACTGATTGAAATCACAAGTTAGTTTTTGATTTATCATGGTAGACTGTGTTTCACCAGCTAAAATTTGGCTTAGGATTTCTGGCCACCACCAATCAACCACAATACTTCATTGTAATACCATGTTGAAAATTAGATAGGCTAGTACACAATTTTTGTCCCTCTTATTTGTTTTTATTGTGGACTAATGCTAACCACATTGATGGTTTTCATAGAAGAAGCTTCATTGGGACCTATATTAATGGATGCATTATATAGAAGAGGAATCATTGTCACCTATATTAATGGATATCCCAATTTCTATTAAAAAATGGATTGGATAGCAATATTCTCTACTATACCATCGAGCTACATGCCCTTTTCATGATAGGAACCATTTACCATGTTGAAAATTGGTTAGGTTGGGTATCATTAAATAAAGGTGTGTATTGCATATTTATGATAGGAACCCTTTACCAATCAACTTCTAAAGTTGGTTGTATTAACATATTAGTGAACTATATCGAAGAAGATTCATTGAACATGAGTCATTGTTACCTAGATTAATGGATATCTGAGTTTATGTAAAAATTAGATTGGCTAGTAGGATGCTCAAACATACAACTGATCTACATGCATTTTTCATTAAAGGAACCCATTACCATGTTGAGAATTGGATAGACTGGGAATCAAGGGGTGGATTGCATTTTGCACTTTTATCGAGGACTTTCCCTCGACCATTGCTCATGATAGGTACCCTTCACCAATTTAACATCAAGTTGTGGAAATATATCTTCAAACAATGCATTTGAAGACACATTGTTTCCTAGGACCTCTCATCACTAACCCATCACCAATAAATCGCACTAACTAGTTCTAATACCATGTTGAAAATTGGAAAGAGTAGTGCACAGGTTTAGTCTCTCTTAAATTGATTTTTAATATGGGAAAGGGATTTCATCTATACCACATTTATGAGTTATATAGAAGAAGATTCATTAGGACCTATATGAATGGATGCATCGTATAGAATAAGATTCATTGTGACTGAGATTGATGTTTCTCATAAAAATTGGACTTGCTGGTAGGCTTCTCAACCATACCACTAAGCACATTCCTTTTTCATGACAAACACCCTTTACCATGTTGAAAATTGGATAGTCCATGAATAAAGGGGTGGATTGCATTATGGAATATTTACCAATCAACCACTACACATGGCTCTAATATCATATGCAAAATTGAACAAGGTAGGAACCCATTCCAGGACCAACTCCTGGCCATTGCTCATGATAGGAACTGTTAAATAGTTTGACATCAAGATATGGATTGCTATCTTCCACAACAATTCTCAAGCCACACTTTGTCTTAGGCATTCGTTTCATCGCCAAACAATCAAAATACCTAGTTCTAATGACGTTGTTGAAAATTGGAGAGACTTGTGCACAAGTTTAGTCCCTCTTAGATTGATTTTTATTGTGTGCAAGGCATGCCGTCCATACCACATTGATGAATTGTATAGATGAAGATTCATTGGGACATAGCCATGGAAGGATAATGATGGGTGAGAGATGAAGGTCCCAAATCCAAATCCAAAATTGGGTGAAAACATGGATTGACTGTGCATTGAGACAATGATCACAATTGATCCAAGAACAGACATGGGTGGCCATGTACAGAAGGGTAAATCTTTAATTATATATCTTTGTCTTAATTCTTAATGTGTGTGCACAACTCTGAACTCTCTCATGTTTGGATTTCTCCTCTGAGCTAACAAACCATGGGCTCTTGGTGTTGATAAAAAATGATCTTCCATCCATTGGTATGGTGTCTGTAGCTGGATAATCTTTTTTTTATGATATCTGTGTTTACCATTTTGTGGACTACAGCCACATTGATGGTGCTTATTTTGTACTCTTGGAACCATTTGCTCACAATTTTTATTAGTATAGTAGTTATAACAAATTTGCCTTAGAATATGGGGCATTTGAACCAGTTGTATCTAATTCTTGTGATGGTTTCCCTTGCAACCTAGCAATGGAAAAATAAAAATTAAACACTTTCAAATAATTTTTCAAGAAGCAACAAAAGTAGGGTACACAAATCACTCCACTCTCTCTGAGACCCAGCTATATTTTAGGGGACACGAAAGGCAATTGTTCATAAACAAACACTTCTCATAATTGATTTTTTTCATGGATAGGGCACATGATGAGAGTGCTTTCATTACAAAGCATTGAGATTTAGACAAATTCTTGAGGAACCACACGTAAACCCATACTTAAGGACTTCCTACCGTTCAAACCCCATGGAATCATTAGCAGGAAGATAGTTCATTGGTGAGGTCAATAGAGTATTTATCCAACCACAAGGTATTCAACTCTCTGGTCTGCCTTGCCCTCACACGACATGAATTTAGAAGGTAAGAAGCATGGGTATAAGTCCTAGAAAAATTTGGCAGAATTAGCTACACATCAGACCTGGCACCTAAGCCAAATGAAGCTTGATCTATGTGGTGCAGAACTTCAGGGAAAATCCCATGGGGGAATTATTTCAACATGGCACACACTACACTGCATAAGACTACATACCATGATGGAATATTCATAAGAACCACTACTACACCTTAGGATAACAAACTGGTAGACTCTCTTATGCAAAAAAGAAAATTTAATTCACAATTGCATTACTTATAACATGACCCCAAAAGTAAGGATAAGGACTCAGAACAACTTTATTGCATTTATAGATGTGCTTTGATGGGTAGGCACATGCAGAACATCTACTCTTCTAGATATGAAAGCTTCGGCGACCACACTTGATACAAAGAGTATGGATCTTATTTCTCCTCTTACCAAAACTTCATGTTCCCTTACCCTGAAACACAATCAATCATCCCAAATTCAGCACTGCATATGTATCAAAAGTGATAAGCAAAACAAATGAAAATTTCAAATACGATAGCATTATTATGTGTAATGAATCTGTTGATGGCATACCCTACTACCCTTAACCCTACCCATTCCTGTATTGATGTACATGATTTTTCCTACTAATTCGAACACTTAGTTAGATCAATAAAGGCTCTATTTTTTTGCGCATACTACGCTCATATGCATACTTAGTTAACATGTTCTATAAACAAGTTTTTCCA
Source organism: Pseudotsuga menziesii (assembly GCA_001517045.1). Taxonomy (NCBI): domain Eukaryota; kingdom Viridiplantae; phylum Streptophyta; class Pinopsida; order Pinales; family Pinaceae; genus Pseudotsuga; species Pseudotsuga menziesii. Next base: position 576,392 of record LPNX010363614.1, on the reverse strand, counting down.
TACAAAAGTATCCTGTATTGAGCAAGACTGTTTCTCCCTCCTCTAAACACGAAAGTTTCAATATGCATTGTTTGTCTTTACTAGTAAAGAGATTGCTTCTTGTTTCAATCATTAAGGCTTTGGAATTACAGATTTAGCCATGTTTATAAAACCCTAGAACTCTACATATGTATTTTTTGGGGGGAAATAAGAAACAAGGGTATATCCAAGGCTTGATAGGTTGTATACTTTCAAATATTCACAGCTTCTGGACTACTCAGATGGACAGAATAGCTATGATGATCCCCTTTTTCCCCAACCAAAAATTAACAAACGCATACAGACAAATATGAACTGAGATATATACACAGATTGAGCTAGTATAAGATATATGCAAAGATCGAAATTAGCACCTAGAAATGATAATATAGAGATAGACATTGGAACCTACAGATCATAAAAGATGCATACCGAATTTAGGTCGAGATCATACTCACCACTGTTGCAGATCACGTTGACTCCTTCGCTCCTCACCACCTTCATCCCAAACAATAGAAGAATAAATTTAGGTCTTGTTCAGGGGTTTATCAAATCTAAAATCCCTAATGGCACCTTCATTGTAGCTGTCCATTTTATCAACGATCCAAGAATTTTCAATATTTTTTATATAAATAGTTAAATAAAAAAATATCCCTCTAGATCATACACACCTCTGTAATTTGTAGAATGGTGTCATCTCTGGGAAGGAACTTCCCCAGAATCTTAGGTGCTAATTCTGGTGCATTGCATTGGAAAAAATATGGACCCAATATTTTATATCCTTCTGTTAATGTTGAAACTTCACAATTTCTAGTTCCAGCCCCCACTAAGGCCCTATTGACTTTCGTGAACTCAGTAGTTACAAGACCATCTTCTGCATACATATTTTTTGGCTCCTTGCATTTTCTGTGTCTCTTGGGATACCCTCTTGTAATGTTTTCCTGCATAGTTTTGGTATTTGAAAAATACCAGATTGGCTTCGATTTTTGGACGCCTCGAAGATTTCCAGTGGAAGTGTTGGGGAAGCATAGAGGTAGCGTCACTGGCATTTTTGCAATGGGTGGTTGGTTTTAATTCTCACATTGAATTTTCCATTGCACTTTATTTATCTCTTTGCATTAAACTAAAGTTGAAGAATTACCTCACTATGACTGATTCTTGTCAAACGGAGCAAGATTGGGGACAGTCAAGCTGGAAATATTTAGCTTATTTTATTAGGGAGAGACATTTGTCAGACTAGATTATTATGTATGAATTTAGTTATTTACTCTTCCTCTCCCTCTTCACTAGTTTTATCTTTACTTATGAGTCATCCAAAGCAAAACTAAAGAAATAAAATAGGTTTTGCTCGCTCGTCTTTGCTGCCCTGATTTATAATAGAGTGCTTCCTTTGTTGTTTTCTCCAATCCATGGAAAAGCAAGCCGATTCTTCTATACCCAACGATGTGAATAGAGTTCCTAAGAATAAAAACTTTTAACCTTAATTTCCCAAGTTAATTTCCTAAGTTCCTCTGGACAGCTCATGCAAAAAACCATGAATAAAAAAAAACAAAATAGGTAATCAAGAAAAACATAAAAAGATACAAACATGAATGACTAAACATTCTCCACCACATCCACAACAACAACAAAAAACCATGAATAAAAGAAAAACACAATAGGTAATCAAGAAAAACATAGAAAGATACAAACATGAAGGTCTAAAAATTGCTTCCATTCTGGAGGCAGTGGAGACTGAACGTGAAGCTCAATACAAATATTTGATAGTTTCAATTTCTGTCCACCGAAACCAATCTCATCACCATGTTTATAATTGCCTGAATTCCAACTCCATTTACTCTTCTTAGATGCGTCTTTAAACATCTTCTTAGATCCAGACATATTACTTCTAAATCTAGTCCTTTTAGCCCAAGTCTTCAACACCATAGACAACCCCACCAAGTGGGAAGACTACTTGCATCTTGCATATTTTGTGTATAACAACGGTTACTAGACTTCCGCCAATATGAGTCCCTTTGAGGTACTCTATGGAAGGAAGTGTAGAACACCGGTTACTTGGGATAGCCCAGTGGATCGGCTCATGTGAGGGCCTGATTTATTAAGGGACTTGGAATAGTTGGTTACCAAGGTCGAGGTGAAGCTTAAAGAAGCACAAGACCTCCAAAAAAGCTACGCAGATAAGAAAATAAAAGATAAAGATTATAAGATAGGCAACCATGTCTACTTGAAAGTAAAAGCAAAACGGAGCTCATTGATATTGTGAAGGTGCAGTAAGTTAGCACCTAGGTGTTGTGGACCCTTTGAAATACTGAACAAGAGAGGGATAGTGGCATATGAACTAGCGTTACCTGCACACATATGAGTCCATAATGTGTTCCATGCATCATTATTAAGGAAATATGTTTATGATGCTAAACATGTGATTGATTGGTCCTTATTACAAGTGGAACCTGAAGGGGATTTTTCCCCAGATACTCTTCATATATTAGATAATAGAGAGGTACAGCTCAGGAAGCGCACCATAGTCCAGTTGAAAGTGCAATGGAAGCACTTTGAAGCCGATGAGGCTACTTGGGAGGATGAAGCCACCATAAGAAAGGCTTACCCCTCCTTGTTTCATGATTTCATTTCGGGTCCCTAGAACACTAGGGACGGTGTTGTTCTAAGCGGGGAGTGATATAATATCCTGAATTTTGGACCTAACACTTATGGGTATGAGTCCCATTGATTACAATGTTACATTGATGTTTTATTTTGATATATTGGGTCAAATACCACATTGAATAATAACATCATGATTTGTTTGATATACTGGGGATAAGCCAATTGCATATGATTCATATATATATATATGTGTGTGTGTGTGTGTGTGTGTGTGTGTGTGTGTGTCTGCTTGTGTTGGGTGTGGACCCTAAAGCATGTGATTGATGAGATGTTTTGTGTTAAGCACGGAGCTCTGAAGCACATGAGTAAATTGATGTTTTGTGTTGAGCAAGAAGCTCTGGAACACATGTAAAGATAATTTGGGAGTGTTGGGTATAATCCCTAGATCCTTCCATGTTGATGTTGAGCATAAGATCTGGACCATCGGATCCTTGGCCATTGTATCCCTAGGTGTATCCTACAAGTACATCCTAGCATTAGTGTTGAGCAAAGAGCTTTGGAATTGCACTAAGTTTGTAACTCTCTGTTTTTAGCATTGAGTATGGGCTCTGGTAATTAATGATTCCCAAGTGAAAACAACTCAAGTAAATATTGATCTCATCTGAATTATTTATAAGTGATTAAATGGAATTTTGAATTTTTGTATTCTCATTAAGTACTGAAGAACTACCATGTTATACGAGGGAATCCAACATGCAGGGATATTTAGAGTTGCCTAGCCTAGTATACCTAACAATCTACCTGATGACCTTAATGAAGAAAGTGTCATAAGTCTAGGGATCACAATATGTGATACCCTAAGACAAATGTTAACAAATAATATATTATTATATATTTTATACAGAGCATGTATAAAGAGTACACATAGTAATAATATTAATAATGTAAGAAAGAAGGAAAAGTTCCATCTACTATTATTATTACTAAGAGAAAATTAAATATTATAATACCTGCAAAAGTTCAACTAGGAACTAGTTAAAATTTCCTAAGTTTATATATTAAAAGTACCTAAAATAAATAAAAAGGGTTAAATCAATAAATCAAATGATTCTTGATTGAACTACCCCTTTGACTGAAAAGTATGTCTATAAAGTACCAAGCCAAAGAGAGTCTTGGGGATCTCTTCCATCTTTTTGGAGTCATTATTCTTCCTGATTATTCTCAAGAGAGTTATTGGAGAACATTTTCCTAAGAGGAAAAAGGAGAACTGATCCAGACCTGATATACCAGTTAGGGAAACCTTACCTTAGGAGCTCTAAGCTACTTACATGTTGGAACCAGCTCAAGGGGATCCGGATTGCAACCAGGAATGGTTCTGGGTCATGGTTGGGTGGAATGTGGTAGTTTCCAAGTGATTTAGTCATCTATACAGAGGTCAAAGCTTGCTATGAATTGTTAATACTAGGTAATTGAGTGTGCAGGTTTCAGCCATTAAAAGAGCTTCACTTTTCACATATGAGGTTCTTGACTACCTATTTCATTATCTAGATTAAGTGCTGGTTAGATTAAGCAAGTGTTTATATTATATTTCTAACCCTGTATACCTTTGTTTTTCCTGTCAAACTTCTCTTAGGGTTTGCATTTTTATTATAAATCCTAGGCGATAATCTAATTCTTGTTTAAATATTTATCAAGGGTTTTGTACTTTTAGTTTTATTTATGTATTTTCTTTTACAGCTTAGACCTTGTTTTCCTATAGCCTAGGAATTATTTCTAATAAAGTACCTAGATGGTCATGTACTCTACTGAGAGATTTCATATTGTTAGCAGAGCCATGTTTAGGAGTAAAAGACTAGTTCAGATCTAAGATTCAAATAAAACCTAAATATAAATTACCATTAACTAAGTATAGTAAATAGAACCTGATGAATACATTATGTATATATTATATCAAGTATAAAAGATAAAGGTAATTCTAAATTAACAACACTATAAAAATAAAACATAGTTAACTAAACGTAGAACCTAATAACCAAATCATTATATATCGTGTATAAACAAAACCAGAATCTAATTAAGTAATACTATAACCTCAGTATTCTTTATCTAAGAATAAATCACAAGTTCAAAGTATAAAAATCAACTAAGACCTCTCAGGGTCTATGTAAACATTATACATTTCTCATTAATCAAATATTATCATAAATCAAAGCTACATACCAAGTATCGAGACCATCTAATGGTTCACGATCTATTACTACCAACTACATCCACGATATCATAATACATTATACCAATTATATAAATAAACAAACCTTTGCAAATTTAACGAATCAAACCCTTAAATAACAACGAATCATATTATAAATCACATACCTTAAATACAATGCCCAATATAATAAAATACAACATAATATCATCTACAATAACATTTAAAAACAAACGTAATATCATTACAGCATTAATTTAAAAACCATATAATTACACAGAGGTCGTAGGATCGACTCCTATGGGCGTTTAAGCCCAAATCGCAAACCATTTAAATATAAGCCCTCGTCATAGTAAACAACTTAAGATCAAATCCTGTAGGGTATTTTAACATTCTACAAAGCCACACTATATTTTTTTATACGCAGGCTATAAACAAAGCACAAACTCTCTACACAATGTTCGAAAGACCCAAATAAAATTATATACACTGTAATCTATGACCCTCGGTCTTTTACACATCTAACTCATAATAATAATCAACAATTATGAAATATTACAACCCTGTCAATGTTTACCACTGCGATGACTGATAGTCGCAGGGTTACCCTACAAACAACCACCATATCATATTACACAACGAAATCATAAACAATAATATGCTATCATAGCTACAAGGGTAGGAAACACCAATGCCACACGACATGGCGTCAAAGCCATCACCCATTTCATCCATACCACCAAAGCAAACAACGGATGTGAATCCACATAGTCCACAAAACAACAACCATTGAAATTGATGCAGTATATATTTATCATACACAGTCTTTATAAAACCATTAACAAGTTTACACAGTTCTTACCTTCGACCATTGCACCATTACAAGAAATGGTGCTACCCATCGCCTATAACCTAATCAAAATACTCATTACAAAATACACTGAGCATGTAGAGAGTTTACCCAGGTTCTCTTTTTTGCATAGAACCATTTAAATAAATCCCATTACATTTCAAGCTCAAGCCCAAAGGAAATAAAAAATCCCAACAAACAAAACCCCAAGGATGTCGAAATTACAAAATGTAGAGCTCTTAAGATATAGTCAAACCCCCAACCCAGAAAGGCATCCATTAGCAACCAAAGGCAAGAAATACAAACCCTCGATGAGCAACAATCTCTGTCATAACCATGAAGCTAAGAGGGGACAATTAAATACTTGCACATTAGGATTACCGAAGGAGTATGGCTTTTCCCACGATCTACGACCCACTCCTTTTCCTGCCACCACTGCAAACCTATAACAGAGTAGAGCCACAAGGTGAGGAGTATGCATAATATCATTTTTCGAATCAACGATGATGCTAATGAAACATGACACCCACATACCTGTTGGCTAAATCAATATAGTCACCTTCCTTCACGCCGAGTAGGAGCAGAGAGCAAGAAGCAATGCTGTGAAATGCCAAACTAATGCTTGGGCCAAGCCTTAAGCTTGATCACCTGATCTCCGAAGGCGCATTGACACCACCACCCTGGACACCATTAATGCACACCAAACCCATAATCCTATAGTCCATGGACTATATTACAACTTGCCACCCACATCAACATAAAGGCCTAAACCATTGTGAATTACATAAACCCATGCATGCATCAAATAGCTTAGGCTTTAAGCCCTAAGTCCATGGCATACGAAATATGCCATGGAAATGTTTAAGCTAAGGATTTTGCAATTGTATTACATTACCAACATTAAAACCATATCGTAAGATTATGATAGGACATAGTCAAGTCGTAGGCATTTACACCATGATAATTAAGTGTCTCATAAATAATAACAAGTCTACGCCACGCAAGTAATAGGTGCGGTAGTGACCTCGTCACTAGAATAAATTCTGTAATGATAAATAATAACAACTAGTGAATGTCACTAGGATAGAGCTGCAAATGCGAGCACTAGTGACGAAAAGATCAGTACTTTCCTTTAAGCTTTATAAACAAGTTTTCGTCGCCAATTGTACCTCCATGCAAACAGGACAAGAAGGAATTAGTTAAACAGAACTAAGTAAGCTCGTTGTGACAAGTAGAAACTATTACCTCTCAGGTGGTTACAAGGGAAACCTACTCCAACCCTTTATCCATTAACAAAGTCAAGTTAGAATCATGTTTACGACAACAAGCACATGTTATAAACAAATAAGTAAGTAATCAAATAGCTAAATTACACATCAATGCTTAACCATAGTACAAACAGTAATCAACATCAAGACAATGTAAGTAACATATTAAATAAACTCATCGATAAATATGGAAGCAGGATGTAAGAACAACTTACAACGATACAACAGTACAATCAGTGTACAACACATTATGCAAAGTTCAATTAATGTCCAACATAGGTAGTTTTGACTAGCCTAATAAAAACATTTTTTATTTTCAATTTTTGGGGACATTACAAGTGGTATCAGAGCCCAGTTTCAACACTAAGAGACCTAATGGGAATACCAGACATTCCTTGCAAGGAAAATAAAGTATGTTCTAAATTTTGTTAACTAACAGAATTTTTTCTTGTTATTAAAAATTTGCAATTTCAGGAATTTTTACAGAATAGTTCAGATCATGAACACTGAAGAACATAACAACCAGCAAGGGACATTGAATGCCCCCACCCAGGAAGCAGAACTGGTGGTGGAACTGAATTCTGATATTATGAAAACCATACAAAGTCTTCAAGAAGACTTGTAAAGTTTCAGAGATGACAATCTGAATGGAGGAAAGGAACAACAAGCAATCAATGAAGCATTGCTATGAAATATGATGGGAGGAATCCCACAGGGGAATAAACCCACTCGCTTCACAAATAAGTTAAAAAATGAACCTTATCATAAACGGGCTAGCAGCCCAAGAGAAGAAGGAAAAGAGGAACATACCCTTGAACCTCCAAAAGGAGAATATCAGANAATCTCTTTCTCCATGCAGAAAGAAACAAAGAAGTGATGATAATCTCCAGTGGGAGTTCAGAAAGAAAAAAAAAAAGAAAAAAAAAAAAGAGCGTCAACCTATGAAGGAGAGGTGAACACAGGGAAGAAAGCTAAAGAATGGTTGTTGGGTATGAGAAAATATTTCCAAGTTCATAAATACTCTAGCGAAATGAAGGCTCTACTGGCCATCTATAATTTAAATGGAAAAGCAACGAGATGGTGGAGATATTTAAAGCATACCAAGGAATATGAGGTAAGAGAAATACGCTGGAGTAAATTCCGCAAGATCTTCCAAGAAAAATATATGTTAGAAAGATTCTTCAACAGAAAGGTGAAAGAGTTTCACGAGTTACGTATGGGATCCATGACTATGGATGCTTTTATTAACATATTTCTAGATCTGTTACATTATGTACCATACATCAAGGAACAAAGGTTGAAGATCCAACAGTTTTTAGGATGTCTTCCTCCCAACTTTTGGGAAAGGATTGAGTTCGACCTACCTAAAACCTTGGACACCACATTGCACAAAGCTAGGCTCTATTATGAGCATGGACATCTAAGGCAAGAGAACATGAACAAAAATAGAGACAAGTTTAAGAACTTCTCTGACAACCGCAAACTGGGGTTTAACCCACCCCTATACAAGAAATAGAACAACAATTTTCCAACAAACAAGAACTTAAACAAATCAGGTACAAATCCATATGTACCAGCTCCAAATGTTAACAAGCCAATAGTAGCTGGGGGAGCCAATGCTACCCCACTACAGATCAAATGCTTGAAATGCAGCGAGCCTCATTATGCCCGAGATTGTAAGAACAAGACCAATCGGGTATTGCACAACTTACAAGAAGAACCAACGGTAGAGAACTTAGCTGGAACACCACGGATTTCTGCATCCTTGGATGGCTGATAGGCAGACCATCAGGATACCATGGTTGAGATAGAAGGTAAGATATTGAACACTTCTATTTCAATACCGATTGACCCTGGTGCTTGCTGGAGCTATGTATTGCCTACAATTGTTGATGTATGTAAACTAGGAAAACAAAAACATGATAAACCTTGGATGGTACAATTAGCCACAGGTATGAAACACAAAGTTCTGCAGATAGTTAAAGATTGTGAGGTAAACCTGAATGGTTTTCTTACAAAAGTAAACCTGAACATCCTACCTTTAGGATCATATATATGATATACTTATTGGCATGGACTGGTTGGAACAACACCATGTCATGCTCGATTTCTTACACAAGTCAATATTGTGTACATATAGCCAAGGGAATAAAGTGAATATTCAAGGCGTACCAAAGAAAGTTTAGGTAAGGAATATATGTGCCTTACATTCAAAGAAGTACATTAGAAAAGGCTGCAAGTTTTTTGTAGTAAATATCCAAGGCATAGAGGCTGAGAGAGAACAACACATAAAGGATTTCCCCGTTCTTGTAGAATTCAAGGACGTATTCCCCAAGGAAATCCCTGGATTACCTCCGAAGCGAGACCTAGACTTTTTCGTAAAATTGACACCAGGATCAGTTCTGCCTTCAAAATCCCCTTACTGCATGAATGCACCAGATTTGGTGGAACTCAAGCTGCAATTGCAGGAGTTGATAGAAAAAGGATATATCCAACCTAGTGTGTCCCCTTGGGGAGCATCGATACTTTTCGTAAAGAAGAAGGATGGTACGATGCGGATGTCCATCTATTGTCGTCGGCTTAACAAAAGGACTATCATGAACCGATACCCACTCCCTAGGATCAATGACTTGTTCGATCAAATAGGAGGAGCCAAGATATTTTCAAATATCGACCTGCGATCTAAGTACCATCAGGTACGGATTCACCACGAGGATATTCATAAAACTGCCTTTGGTACAAGGTACGGGCACTACAAGTTTGTAGTAATGTCGTTCGGGTTGACCAATGCACCCATGAACTTTATGTGTATGATGAATAGTATATTCATGAAATATCTGGATAAATTTGTTTTGGTCTTTATAGACGACATCTTAGTTTACTCTAAGAGTAAAGAGGAACACAAGGAACACCTTCCCATAGTACTACCAGTGTTACGAGAACAACAGTTGTACGCCAAGTTTAGTAAATGTGATTTTTACAAACAACAGATATAGTACTTGGGTCACATTATCTATGAGATAGGGATAACTGTGGACCCAAAAAAAATTAGAGCCATAGAAGACTGGCCTACCCCTACTAATGTCACTGAAATTAGGTCATTTTTGGTATTAGCCGGATATTATCAGAAGTTCATTGAGAACTTATCGAGAATAGCTTGTCCCATGACCGATTTGCAGAAAAATACAAATAAGTTCTTATGGACGACCAAGTGCAAGGAAAGTTTTCAAAATATTAAGTAGCTTTTGACGACCGCACCGATACTAAGAATTGCGGATACCGATGTGGATTTTGTTGTTTGCATGGATGCAAGCAAGGAAGGAGTCAAAGGAGTCCTCTTGCATAACGATTATGCGATCTGTTATGAATCACGAAAGTTAAAAGAACATGAGAAGAACTACCCCACACATGATCTTGAGCAACCAGATCTGAATGCTAGGAAGCTAGATGGTTGGCTTTCCTTAGTGAGTGTCATTTCGAACTTAAGAATATTAAGGGAAAAGAGAACAAGATTGTTGATGCTTTGAGTCGATGAACTCATATGATATACGAAGTGAATTTAAGTCAAACCGATTTGGATTTTCATGAGAGGATTAGAATGGCCAACATAGTTGACCCTTTCTATGTAGAAATCCTCAAGAAATTCCAAGAGGACAGGTTGTTTCAACAACAAAAAGAGTACAAGGTAGATGAAATAGGACTGCTATAGTCCAAGGAGAGATTTTACATTCCATAAGGAGGGGACATTCGGTCCGGCATCCTCATGGAATTTCATCGAACACCCTACTCGGGGCATCCATGATATCAAAAGATGATATCTGCTGTTAAGAGACACTTTTTTTGGCCTAAGTTAAATCTCGACGTTGTGCTTTTTATTGCGAAATGTCAGTAATGTCAACTGGTCAAAGATGAGCATCAGCATCCTTCGGGATTGCTACAGCCACTACCCATCCCAGAATGGAAGTGGGAGGCCATTAGTATTAATTTTATCACCGGTCTACCGAAAAGTAATAAACAAAATGATTCTATCTTTCTAGTAGTTGAGAGATAGAATAGGCCAGTACAACAGATGGAAAGATCAATGATGAATGAAAGCAATATTTCTTAGACATACTAGGTAGAGGAAATTCACACAACTGCCCATATTCTTAACAAAGATAACATATGGCCAAACAATGATAAGACTCCTTATGAACTATGCTTTGGAAGACCTGCTTCTATCAAACACTTTACAGGCTTTGGAAGTAAATGCTATATTAAAAATAATGATGAACATCTTGGAAAATATGATGACAATATTAATGAAGGTATCTTCTTAGGATATGCTGCAAATAGTAAAGGATACACTTGTTATAATATGAGTCTGCATAAGTTTTTTGATTGTATTGCATTAAAATCAATGAAGGAATCCTTGTAAAATATATTCAAATAAGAAGTGTTTTTTTGTTTGTTGGCAAAGTGGTGGAACCCCCCTGACTAGCAGGGTTTCCATTGGCTAAGTAACCACGAACCGCGGGCATCTAAGCCATCAAAATCATCCGGGGATCGTACCCATCCTAGACCACACCAACCCTTAACATGGTTGGATTTTTTGGTATCCGACGGGATTAGAACCGGTGACCTTTCAGCTTAGGGGGCGTCTTAACCATACCCCGCCACCAACTATCCTACATCTCGCGGATAATATTCAAATAAGCAGTGTTGAACCAAATACAAAAGATACAATTGAAGTTAAGGAATAACATGTCCAAGAATTAGAATAAAAGAAGATTCAGAGTTAGATGATGAAAGTGCAAACATTTAGGAAGATTCAAGACAACAAACAGAAACAAAACCACCTTCCAGAATCGTTTAGAAGAATCATCCTAAAAATGAGATAATTGGTGACAAGAATAAATGAGTTCAAACAAGAAGGAAGTTGATTAAAGCTTCAGAAAAATCTCAGATTGCTTTCCTATCTACGATGGAACATAAGAATTTTGAAAAATCCAATGAGGATGAAGATTGGATTAATCCATGAATGAAGATCTTGATCAGATTGAGAAGAATAATACTTGGGAGTTGGTTCCTAGACATGCAGATAAAAATGTAATAGGATCCAAGTGGGTGTTTAAAAACAAGATGAATTAATAAGGACAAATTGTGAGCAATAATTCCCGATTGGTATGTAAGGAGTATACACAAGTTTGAGGGACAAGATTTTGATGGAACTTTTGCACCGGTGGCAAGATTGGAAGCTATTAGAATGTTTCTTTCCTATGTCATTCACAAGAACTTCAAAGTGTATCAGATGGATGTTAAGTCATATTTTCTCAATGGAGATCTAGAAGAAGAAGTCTATATAGAGAAAGTTGGAGGGTTCCAACTGACAGACAATCCTTGCAATTTCTACAAACTGAAGAAGTATTTATATGGATTGAAACAAGAACCAAGATCCTAGTATTATAGACTAGATAAATATCTACAAGACAAAAGAACTAAGAAAGGTACTGTTGACAGTGACTTGTATATAGAATCTGAAGGTGATAATCTATTAGTTATTCTGGTGTATGTGGATGACATTATTTTTGGATGCACTAATGATTCTTTTGTTTAGTGGTTTTCTAATGCCATGCAATATGAGTTTGAGATGTCAATGATAGGAGAATTGCCAGTTTTTCTTGGTCTTCGCATTATTCGAAGTTCTGAAGGTTTATTTTTCTCACAAGATAAGAATTTAAAGGAAATGTTGAAGAGATTTCAGATGGAATATTTTTCATCTGTTAGTACACCTATGGTTGTTGGTTGTAAACTTAGCAAGGATGATCCCTCACCTAATTTTGATCAAAGAACATATCTGTCAATGATAGGAAGTCTCTTATACATCACAACATCTCGTCCTGATATAATGCAAGCTATTGAAATGGTAGGAAGATTTTAGTCTGATCCTAAGCAAGTCATTTGGTGGCTATTAAGAGGATATTTAAAAATTTGAAGGGCACAATGACTTATGGTCTCTGGTATCCTAGAAATCAGAATATTCAGTTAACTGCATATTTAGATGCTGATTGGGAAAATCGTTTTCATGAAAGAAAGAGAACAAGTGGAGGTGCATTCTTCTTGAGTGATTCTTTAGTTGCATGGCTAAGTAAGAAGCAAGGCTTGATATATTTATCCACTATAGAGGTTGAATACATTGTTACTTCCACCTATTGTACACAAATACTCTGGATTATTTAGACACTAGCAAACTTGGAGGTAAAATATGTTGATTACATCCCTCTCCATTGTGATAATACTATCACCATTAGTATGTCCAAAAATTGAGTCCTTCATTCCAAGACTAAGCACATACCTATTAAGTATCACTTATTAAAGGAGAAGGTTACAAACAGAGTGGTTCAATTGAATTTTATTCCTTCTACAGAACAGATTGATGATATCTTCACTAAACCCTTAGCAAAGACACATTTTGAGTATCTACACTAGAAGTTGGGAATCATATATTATTCCAACTAACATGTCCAATTTGATAAGGGGAGTTATGCTATAGAGTCTTCTTTGACATTGCTGTCAAAGGTTAAGAAGTTTTTTTGCTACAGAGGATAAACAATTGGTGATACAAGTACAACATGCATCCAAAATTTGAAGGTTTCCATCCATGCCAAAGGGGGAGATTATTGGAATTATGATAGGTATTGCAATCATATGGAAACATATCATATTGTGATATGCTTCTCATTGATGGAAAAACATAGAATATGATTGAGATAAGCAAAGGAATCTGACAAATAAGAAAAATACTCGGAAGAATCGACAGTTTGTACAGAGATTCGACGGTTAGGAGTAAACCCACAAAATTTGAAAGAAAATCTGATGAACATATCTGATGGTCAAGAGTGAACCCACAAAGAAATCAACGGTTCAGAAGAAAAGCGGAAAGAAGAATGCGGAATATGAGAAATCAAAGTTTAAAATGATATGGGTTTCTTCAAACTTGAGTCCACCAGCGAAATGTGGAAGGTGGAATGTGGAAGATGAGAAATCAAAGTCTAAAATAATATGGGTTTTCGCAACCCGAATTCCGCTAGCGGATTGCGAAAGGAGGGAAGTGGAAGGAAGAAAGCAGAAGGAAAAATGTGGAAGATGAGAAATCAAACTCTAAAATAATATGGGCTTCCTCAACCTGGAGTCCACCATCAGAATGCGATAGGCGAAAAGAGGAAGGATAAATGCGGAAGATGAGAAATCAAAGTCTAAAATAATATGGGTTTTCGTAACCCGGAGTCATCTAGCGGAATGTGGAAGGTGGAAAGTGGAAGGTGGAATGCAGAAGACAAGAAATAAAAGTATAAAATAACATGGGTTTCCACAACCTGGTGTCCTCTAGTAGAATGTGCAAATCAGAAGGTAGAAAACGAAAATTGTGTAAGTTGTTTAAACAAATTTGGAAAACTCAGGCTCTGCAATGAGCATATGATCTAACATCGATGATCAGGAAATGGTGCATAAGAAATCGATGGTGTGAAAGGGGATTTTAGAAAAGGATGTGTAGAAGAAGGTGTTAGTTAAGTCCTATTTCAGGTCAACGGTCAGTAGAGAGGATGCATGAAATCAATAGTGCAGAAGAAGTCCTACAGAAAGAATCCTGTGAAACCAAAACTGTGGAAACACTGATTCACCAGAAAAGGGAAAATTGTGAAGTTGTGTTACATAAACTTATGATTACACATCGATTGGACTCCTTGTCTATCATAAGGCATCGAACAGTTTTGATCAGTTATGAAAATGAACAGTCAGGCATACGAAGAGGTGAAGGGTTTAAGATTGATAAGTATAACAGGATGGGCATGAAGAAGGTGGCGTGTTCTCTCTGGAGGAAAAGAGTTGGTGCATGGACCGTCGAAGTGGGGATTACAGAATGAAAGACGACTCTAATTTCTTTCAAGAATATCCAGAATAAAGATAATGAGGGGAACAAAGTTGCATAAGAAAATCCAGAAGTAGATCAGAACAGAGTTGGCATACATTGTTATATTTATTTTTCTACATATTGTAATGAACATGTTTAAATATAAGGACAAGGGTGATAGGGTTGTGCTAGGAAAAACATGTTGTCTTTTCTGTACAAGTTGGAGCCTATACAAGTGGAATTTCATGCTTCCATCCAGTATTAGCTAGAGAATGTTATTTTAGTGGGTGCTAGGAAAAACATGAGGGTTGGTGCTCTCTGCAAGAAGGAATTTGTAAACAGAAGTCGCAACCTCATTTGAGTAGGTGCTCAAATAAAGATGAATATTTCTTTGTCTCTATCATGTGTGTGTGATTGATGATCATCATTCCTTCTGTTATACTTGCTGCATTGTCATAACTGTAAATCTGTAATCAGTAATAATGGTTTAAATATTGAAACTGGTTTAAGCTTTTGAAATAACTGATTCACCCCCCCTCTCTTAGTTATTTGAATACAAGGGATATGTGATAGTAAAGAACTTGATATGATATGTGGTATCGGAACTTCCTATACAATAAGCCTTATAAGAAACCCAAAAATGATGATATGATGAAAGAGACTCATAATATTTATAGCAACAGAGTATGAGTTGATAAGGTTATAGACCTAGTATGTTGAGAGGGATGGATGTATTTCCCACCCTATGTTTCTTCGATACCCAAGACCATTGGAGGATCTTGATCAGACACGCTTCCCATGTCGTTGTGATTAAAATGGTCGGATTCCTACTAGGAGAGCCTAGGTTCATTGTTCAACCGACGTTATCTCTCTCAGGTTCTCATCTGGTCAGGTTAGTGAAGCTGACATCCACTTCTACACTAGAATCTTAGAAGGATAGTGAGGATCTAGACATAGGTTAGGATGGGAGGATGTGCTAGTTAGTACTGTTGAGGGTTAGGTATTCCTTGATATCAAGTTAGTGTTAGTAGTTATCCTTCCTTGTATTAAGTGGTTAAGTTACTAACAACATAAAGATAAGGATATGAAATCTCAATTGGGTAATTGTTACAATAACTAATGATGCTAAAGTAATTATGTTATATATATATGTTTGTCTACCTACTTGGAAGATTATTATTAATATTTAGCCTGTTTTCATATGAAAGATGATATTTGCTTAAAGTACACATCTAACATGTGCATACATTGGCCACGCATGCACACTTTGCACATGTACGCTAGTAGCGATATATGGAAAAGTTGTCATGTTAAATAATTGTTTAAGTTGTTGTGAATAACTAAGTTAATTATATGTGATCCAATAATTATAATAAAAATTTAAGTTATTAAGCACATGTGAACATTGTAATAAATATTTGATTAAGTTTCATTCGTTATAAATTATCGTACAATAATTGTTTTAAATAATTTAATGGTAATGTTTAATTGTTTAGTAAGATTGTTAATCCCTCAAGGTTTCTTTGTTTATAAGAACAAGGCTACTTTGTTGGTGTTATGATACTCATGTGATAAACAAATTATTAAAAATGTTGTATTGGATCACCATCTATTACTCTTTAATTATTATTATTACTTAATTAATATTATTATTATTCAATATTATTATTCGTGTCTTAACGATTATGATATAAGCAAAAGTTAAAAATATTGATTAATAAATTATTAGTAGGTGAGTCTTTTCCATGTCAAAATTAGAAGGAATATCATAATAATGGCCTAAATTAATGGACTTGATGCAACAATTTTTAAAATGTTATTTATTTAATTGATATGAATCTTGGACTTCAAATACAAGATAAGTTGTTTTGTCGGATCATATTTCTTGTGGTAAACCATTAAGACATATCGTGTCCAATTTGAGAAGGTCAACTAGTAAAAATTGTTTTATTCCAACCGTACTTAATACAAAATGGTGACTAGGACTAACAATTATTAAACTAGGTCTCGAATAGAGAACCCTTAGGCGACATTTCCTAAAATAATAAATAAGAATACAGTCACCATTTAAAGAAAAAATAATTTACTATTTATGACATGGAGATACTCGAGGCAATACAAGTAGAAATATAATATTATATTGTAACTTGCAGTAATAAACTAGTATGGGATTGAATGATTTTGGGGTTCCGAGAAAGTAGGTGGAAGGCGGTGGAGTAAGACAGAAGGTTTTGGGGAGGAAGAAACTGGTATATAGAGAAGCGTGAAGGGAGGAGAAGGGGTTGTATTTTCTTGAGAGAAATAGGAAGGAAGTGGTGGGATTGGACTAAAGGGGAAACAAGTTTGGTACAAAGAGAATATGCTTAGGGATTATCGGTCTTTGGGCTTGGGGATAGGAAATCCATCGATTTCCTAGG
Organism: Pseudotsuga menziesii; assembly: GCA_001517045.1. Classification (NCBI taxonomy): domain Eukaryota; kingdom Viridiplantae; phylum Streptophyta; class Pinopsida; order Pinales; family Pinaceae; genus Pseudotsuga; species Pseudotsuga menziesii. The sequence continues at coordinate 559,135 of LPNX010363614.1, read as the reverse complement.
GATAGCATGATAAAAGGTGGTCGGTAGGGTGGTTTATCATTTTCGGTGGTGGCTAAGTGATCAAAAGGAAGCTACTCCACATAAACTATAGAATCCATTTACAACATACAAAAAACCAAGTATTCTACTTGTTGATATGAAAATTTTACTTTGTATTTATAATTTTCATGGCTTAAATAATTAAATGTTAGAAATTAACAATTATATGCAAAAATTCTTAATTGTACTAGAAATTATAGAATGTTATGATATGAAAGTGGAAAACATAAATAGTTGGAAACAAAATTATATTTTGATGTAAAACAGAATCTAGATCTAGATCATGATCTTGATATTGAGGCTAAACCTCATGAGAATCTAGATCTAGATCCAACTCCCATATCAAATTAGTGACCTAAGGCTAAATTGGCCCAAAAGCTCATTGTTGCAGTTGGGGATGGTGCTGGGAACCCAAATGACAGAAGGAGAACAAGGTCCCAGTATCAGAATGAGCATGTTGCACTCTCTCACACAGATTCACTCTTTACTGAATGGTGCATCAAGTTTCCAGGAAAGTGCTCCTTGATGATAGCGAATGATAAACCATTTGGCCCACATAAGAACAAAATTGATCATTCCATTCATCCTCTAGAAAGAAGAAAAACATACAACATCCATCAGGAGATAAGAACATTGAGAAGTTCACATGCAAAGCTTTAGTATGTTGTTGCACGGAAGAACCATGCTGCTGCATAGTGCTGCAAATTGCAGCAACATTTTGCAAGTTATTTCCCAAAGATGAATATTTTTCTCCTAAGAATAGCTTGTCTTTCTTGTTCCTGCTTATTTTGAGGTGGGGGGGGGGTGGGGTCCCATGATTTTATCCCCATTTTCCTCGATTTATTAAGAAGCTTTTAATTTCTTATAGATTGTAATGGGTAAGTTTTGGTCTAGTTGCTAGGGCCCAAAGTTGTCCAAGTTAGGATTAAGGGGAGGTATTAGGATTTATAATCCTCCCTTGTCTATATATAGTCTATTAGATCATTTTGCCTAACTTAGGAGTCTTTTACTTGAGTTTGGTGCCACCATGATATTGGTGCCACTGGTGCCATTGGTGCCACCAGTACCAACCACTAGAATGTAGGGAACACATATAGAGGTTAACTAACACTTAGTGCATGTTAATGCATCAGTTACTGTGCCTCTGGGACAAATCCCTACGTTTTAGGAGTCACTCTAAGTGTCACCAACAACCTCCATCACTTGGTTGTGGTAGGTAGGTTGTTATGCTAAGTTAACCTCAATTACATTTAGTTAGATGTCTTTCAGTTCGGTTAGCATCAGTCTTCCATGGTTGCATGGGAGTAGGCTCCATTTCTCACCTACCTCATCAGTTTAACTAGTTTAAATGATTGATAGACTGAATTAGACACATGGAGAAAGACTAGTTGAAGAATTAATGAAGATTAATGTTGTAATTTACAGATCAATTCTTATCAGTTTTATCTAAAATTTTGCCTTGTTTAGTGTACATTGTTCTTACTATTCCACTGTAAAAGTATACCTTTCAATTGCACTCATTTCCTATAGATCAATGGTTCAATACTATCAAATAGATTATGCACGACTTAAGGGAAGCATGAGATAGGAAAAAGAGTTATGCTGATGCACACTGATAAGATAGAAGTTATGAGGTAGGGGGTCATGTATTTATTAAAATCAGAACAAGTAAAAGTACCATTTGGTTTGTGAAAGGTACCAAGTTGTCATCTCGTTTCATAGGGCCATTTGAGATTCTTGAGAAAATCGATGCAGTTGCGTACCTTCTTGCATTTCCACCCCACTCAAGCATAAAACTCATAATGTATTTCATGTTTCTATATTACGACATTACATAGTGGATGAAACTCACAAACTTCATTGGAAGGAATTGCAGGTCCTCGATGAGGGAACCTTCATGGTCAAACCATTACGAATATGTGATCATAGGGTTCGATAGCTTCATAGTCACCACGGGGACCAAGTTATGGTCCAATGGGACAAGCATAGACCACGGTCTGCTACTCGGTAGGAAACAGAGACCATCCATCGAGATTTCCCTCACTATGTTAACCATGACTTTGGGACCATGGTTCTCGAAGGGTGTGTGTATGCAATGCCCCATATTTTGACTAGGAATGCTTTTCAGACATACATGCTGCACTTTATTTGCTTATTATCTATTTGACTTGGCTAGACTAAGTAAACTATATTTTTTTGATACATTATACATAATTATATGTTGTTGTTATGTTTATGATGTTACCATGCTTATGTTCATACCATGACTATGATGATTAGAATGTTATTATTCTAATGATGTTATCAGAGGAAGGATAGGGAGGATGCAGATGTAGCTTAGGATGGGACGATGTCTTACTTAGTACGGTTGAGGATTGGGTATTCCTTGATACAAAGTTAGTGGTGGTAGGTATCCTTCCTTGTATTGATTGGTTAAGTTACTAACAACATAAAGATATGGATAGGAAATCTCAATTGGGTAACTATTACAATAAGTAATGATCCTAAAGAAATTATGTTATATGTATGCTTTTCTACCTTCTCGAAATATTATTGTTATCAGTTATTAGATTTTCATATGAAAGATGATGTTTTTGTATAATGCATATCTTACTTGCATACACTTTCCACACATGCAAACTTTGCACATGTACACTAGTAGTGATATACGAATAGTTTCTATTTTAAATAATTGTTTAAGCTTTTGTCAATAACTAAGTTAATTATGTAAAGATTCAATAATTATAATAAACAATTAATCTACTAAGCACACGTGAACATTGTAATACGTAATTGATTAAGTGTAGTCCCTTAGAAATTGTAGTACGAGAATTGTTATAAATAATATATTGGTATTGTTTAATTGTTTAGTAAGATTCTTAATTTCTCAATGGTGCTTTGTTTATAAGAACAAGTGTACTATGTTGGTGTTAAGATACTCCTGTGATAAAAAAAATAACTAAAAAATGTTATATTGGTTCACCGTCTATTACTATTTAATTATTATTAAAATATTAATGTTAATTAATTAATATTAGTTAATAATATTAATATTCTTGTCTTAACGATCATGACTTAAACAGAAGTGTCATAAACAGAAGTTAACGATTATGACATAAAAAGAAGTTAGAAAAATTGATTAATAAACTGAGGAGGTCACTCCTAGTCCAAAGACAACAAAATGGAATGTTGCAACCCCTAGAAAAGAGGCCTAAAAATATTTTAAAATGATGAGTCATCAAGGAATGAGGCAAACGCATTATAAGTAAATAAATTGGGAGGAATGATAAAGATTATTAAGAATCCATTGATGGGGTGGCTAACTACAATTGGACATGGGAATTGGTAAGCCCACTTTTGTAACAATATGAGAAACAAATGGGGCTAGCCCCCACTTCAAGCATGGAAACCTGAATTGTGGATGACTGACACTTAGAGAAGGGGGTGTCACTTAGAGAAGGGGGAAACTGACAAAAGTATGAGATCTGCAACATTCAAGTTGCCAAAATTCAATTGACTTTTTGGGATATGCAACATAAATTCAACCGTTATTTTCTTTTCTTATTCTCTTTTTATCGTAAGCATGAATTGAAGTCTTCCGTTGAAAAAATGAACATTAGGACCTAAGGATGAGGTTAACGGGTCACTTATGATGTCTTTCTATTGTATTAAATAACCACTATGAGTTTGTTCAATTTGGTCACTATGGACGCATATTTACCACTAGATTGAAGGAAGAAGTATTGTACATGTTATTTTGGTTCTTTTTTTTTGAATGAATGTCTTCCATTATGATGAATTAATTAATGGATATCTGCTTACATTTCCCTTTGATTTATGTCTCTTATAAACATAGGCTTGATAAAATGAATGAGTTTCTTTTTTCAATGTGATATGTTTTTAATATTACACTTTTTTTAATGATAAATTTATGATTAAGGAACCTTGGAAACATTATTCAGTTTGAGTTTCTAGCATGTAGTTTGTGATGTCCTTTACTTCTAAAATAATATCATTGAAATCTACTTTTAGTATAAAAAACTAACCTCACGCACCACCAAATTCTATTGGTTGAGAGACAAAATGTTTTCCTTATAACCAAAGAGGGTACCCAGCTTTGTCCATGGCCTATAACGACCTAGGAAGGTGCATCTTACATAGTATGCCCTAGAATTATTCTTCCTTCCATTGTATTCCTCACAAGCGTGATATCTAGAGGGAGGTTTTATGAGGATTACAACCGAGGGGACAACATATGGAATGATGCCATGGACAAGGAGAGTTCAAAGGTAATTACACTTTTTTGGGGGGCTCTTGAAAGTATACAATGACAAATATTAAGGTGATAGTAGGTGCATCTTACATAGTATGCCCTAGAATTATTCTTCCTTCCATTGTATTCCTGACAAGCGTGATATCTAGAGGGAGGTTTTATGAGGATTACAACCGAGGGTACAACATATGGAATGATGCCATGGACAAGGAGAGTTCAAAGGTAATTACACTTTTTTGGGGGGCTCTTGAAAGTATACAATGACAAATATTAAGGTGACTATACTATCTAATTGAATGGAGCATCCTTGGTTGGTTTTATTACAGAAATCAAATCTAATTGAAATTATTTGGCAACTCTTCTATGGGGAATAAATCCCCTTATCCCACGACATAACTCAACGATGGATTTGTGTGAACAAGAAACAATTGGAAAATTGGATGTTGTAAAAGGCCCTTAAGTTTATACGACGACATAACAGAATTATGAACGATGAATGATGGTGTTTTGTGGGTCGGCTTTGAATCATTTTGGCCCATAGGTTTGCGACCATTCTGGTAAGTATAAATAGGGGTTAAACCATAGATTCATATATCTGTGAAATAGAAGCCCTTGTTTTCCTTCCATTTTCTATTTAAAGTAAGCTGGGGATTTTATATTTTGAGTTGTTTTAGCCCAGACGTTTGCAAGTGTTCGTGATTGTATAGATGGGGGAAAACAATAGCTTCATTAATTTGTGAAAAATAAAGGGCTTGTTTTCTTTTCCATTTTGTTCGGTGTTTGGGATAACAGAAGATTGATTATTTGGTATTTACAACCAGAAGCCTTTGTGTGTTTGGGGGACTTTGGAAAAATCTTCGATGGATGATAAGATGGAAGTTACAGACCAAGGTGGACAATTGGAAGAATGTTCGATGGCTGATAAGATGGAAGTTACAGACCAAGGTGGACAAGAAGATATTTCTACATATCTTCCTTGCAAGTTCAGAGAGAAGAACATCAGTTCTGTAGCTGTAAATCGTCCTGCCGAACCATCCCTTTTATTATATCTAAAATCCCTGTTTTAAGGATTTTAAGACTTCTGTGATCTGCACAGCGAAAGGAAAAAAGAGGAAAAGAAAAATGAAGTATCAAGAGCATTAAGATCTCCGTGATCCATGATCCACATAGCAGAAAGTGGAAAGTAGAAAGGAAATGTTAAGTCATAGGAACATTACGTTTTCCAAGATTCACAGTCTGTAGCGGAAAGGAAGAAGTGTGAATCAATGGATCTGTCGCGGGTTAAGTTTCTGAGTTCCACAGTAGAATTCAAAAGGGTGGAAGGTGGAAGGCGGGAAGAGAAATTTGGAAGGTCATTTTTAGTGCGAAACGACTATCTGGTCATAGAAGTGGATCTGTACTTTGAGGAGATTAACATTGTTTATTGTTTAGCTTAAGGGTGAATTGTTATGGAAGGTTAGAGCCAAAATTCATGTGAAGGAAACTATACTTAATTTTTTTTTTTAATATATGCATTGTTACACGTTATATGGGTATGTTATAGCTCCTTAGAGACACAAAACAGTAAAGAAATTTGTCCATCATTGACTAACTCACGAATGAAACAATAGCAAGTGTCAATGTGTTTTCTTTTTCTATGAAATGCATTATGTTTGGACAACTGTATTGCAGAGATATTATAACATAAAATAGAAGTGGGATCCTTTTCAGTGTGTCCCATATCCTTTAACAGTCTTCTTATCCATATTACATGGAAATATGTTGTGGTGGCTGCTACATATTCTGCTTCTGCAGAAGACATGCTCACAATGGGCTGTTTCTAAGATTCCCAAGAGATCAGATTCGTACCCAAATGGAAAGCATAACTAGATGTTCTTTTCCTACCATCAAGACTACTTGCAAAATCACTATCAGTGTACCCTGTGAGAGTATTGTCTAGTGTATGAGTGTACCAAAGGACGTATCCAAGTGTTCCTGCAACATATCTCGAAATTATTTTTCCAACTTTCCAATGAGAGTCTTTGAGAGACTCTATAAATACGGAAATAAGACTGAGAGCATACATTAAATCAAGTCTAGTTGCATTCAAGTACATTAAAGTACCTACCATTTGTTTATAGAGTGTAGCATTTACTCCTGGTCCATCATCATTCTTGGTTAACTTGGTGCCAATAGCTATGGGGTTTTCTGTTGGTTTACATTTATTCATTCTGAATCTCTACAGAATATCAGAGGCATACTTATGCTGGAAAATAAAATTACCTTCATCAGTTTGAGTAACTTCCAGACCAAGGAAGTACTTCATCAGTCCTAGATCAGTCATTTCAAATTCTTTTTTCATGAATGTCATGAAATATTCAAGCATCAAATTACCGGTGTAAATCAAGTCATCAACATAAAGACATACCATCAATATTTGACCTTGCTCTGTTTTGACATACAGAGTGGGCTCATTGCTTCTTCTGCTGAAACCAGTGTTGATGAGGTAGGAGTCAATCCTACTGTACCAAGCTCATGGAGCTTGTTTTAGACCATACAAGACCTTTTTCATCTTAAACACTTTGTGTTCATGACCTTTGACAATATAACCAGGTGGCTAGTCTACATAGACTTCTTCTTTAAGAATGACATTAAGAAAGGAAGATTTCACATCCATTTGATACATAGGCCATTGATTTTGTGTTGCAATGGAAAGTATAGCTCTGATGGTATCCATCCTTGCTACAGAAGAAAAGGTTTCATCATAATCTACACCATACTTCTGTGCATATCTATTGGAAACCAACCTTGTCTTGTGCTTTTCAAGTTCTCCTTTTTCATTCAGTTTGGTCGTATAGACCCATTTGACTCCAATACTGGTTTTGTCTACAAGTATTTCAACAAGATCCCAAGTCTGGTTTTTCTCTATTGCATCAATCTCTTCATTCATGGATTTTACCCACTATGGATCCTTCACTGCTTCATTAAAATATGTGGGCTAAAAGGAGAAGAGATCAAACTGAAGTTTCTCCTAAAGAATTGAAGTCTGTTCATATAACTCCCTTACGCTTCTGGTTTCTAGTTCTGTGGTGGACTCTCTGTTGTTGCTTCTTGTTGTTGTACTTCCAATCTTGGAAGTCTAATAGGTAGAATTGGCTGATCTGAATGTTCTTCATGTTGTATGTCTGAAGGATCATGCCAACATTTGTCTTCAATGAACTTTACGTCTCTTCTCACCATAACCTTTTTGGTGACAGGATTATACAGCTTGTATGCCTTGTGTAATTCACTATAACCAGTGAAAATGCAGCGGTCACTTTTCTTATCCAATTTTATTTTGAGTTCATCAAGTATATGTGCAAATGCAACAGTACCAAAGATTATGAGATATGCGACACTAGTTTTAGTGCCACTCCATGCTTCTTCAAAAATATTGTCCAGGACAGTCGCCATGGGTAATCTGTTGAGCAAGTAGACTGAGCAATGAGCATCCAACAACTTCATCCCAATACTCATATGATAGCTTCTTGTGTGACAGCATGCTACGGGCCATGTTCATGATGGTCTAGTTCTTTCGTTCAACAAATCCATTCTGCTATGGCGTGTATCTAGTGGTGAACTGTCTTTGGATGCCATGTTGCTTACAAAAATATGAAAACTCATTTGAATCATATTCACCTCCTCCATATGACCTGAGCCTTTTAATGAAATCTCCAGACTTCTTCTCGGTGAGAGACTTGAACTCTTTGAACCTAGAGAAGGTCTCTGATTTGTTCTTGAGGAAATAAATCCATGTCTTCCTACTGAAATCTTCAATAAAGGTCAAAAAATAAAAACTGCCTCCTATGGATTAGGTTTGCATGGGTCCACAGAGGTCTGTATGAACTAACTCAAGATGTTCTTTGGATCGAGTGGTGGAAGTGGGAAAATTGTCCCTTTGATGTTTACTAGTGATACAATCCTCAGAGGTGGTGGAGTGTCCATGAATTCCTGATAACCCTTTGACCATTAACTGTTTGTGTAGGAGATTGAGACTCTTAAAAGGAAGATGACCGAATCTATAGTGCCATAACCATGATTCATATTGACTAGAAACTGTATGGGCTACAGACTGTGGAAGGTTTCCAACTCCTAAGACTGAGAGGAAATATTCTATTCTTGGTCATTTCAACTTTGTCTATGAGTCTCTTACTGGGGGGTTTATCATAGATAACACAGTATGTATCATAAAAATGAATGTCATACTGGTTCTAAAGTAATTAACCTATATTGATCAAATTTACATTCAAATGAGGTACACAAAACACCTCATGATTGAACTTCTTTCCATTTTGCTTAGTAAGTACATGAATAGTACCTTTTCATTTTGCTAGAACCAGAAAGTCATCTCTTAGCTTGATATTCATGACAACAGAGGAATCCAAACTACAGAATAGTGACTTGTTACCTGTCATGTGATTGTTGCAACCGCTATCTAGTAGCCATAGATCTATGTTGCAATGTTCTTTAGTTGCTTGATAAGACGGAAACATCACATCTGATGAGCCTTCCTTTTCTTTGGAGACATTGGCTCTGTTATTGTTCTGGTTTTTGTTCTAGTCAGCTTGCTTCTTTTTGCATTCTGGTTCATAATGTCCATACTTCATGTAGTAGTTACACTAAATACTGGACTTATTGGTCCATATCTTGCCTCTCCCGCTCTGACCTTGAGAGTTGTGAGAGTGATCTGAATGATCCGAGTGTTCTTGACTGTGACTCATTCCGTCTTCTGTAGCTGGAGACCCTCAGCCTCTTCTTCCTCTACCTTATCCTCCTCTACCTCAACCTCTGTTGAGGGAATCCTGGGTGCTGAATGCATTCGTCAACGATTTTTATTCTTGATTGAATTGTGCTTCATAAGATAGAAGAGATCCAGTCAATTCTTCTATGGTGAACTGAGATAGATCTTTTTCCTCTTCTATGGCAGTTACGACTATAGCAAACTTCTTGGTGAGACACCGAAGAATATTTTGAACAACGATATTTTGTTCTAGCGGTTCACCATAGGTTTGGAATTGGGTCACAATACCTGGAACCCTAATCATGAACTAATCTACACTTTCTGACTCTTTCATCTTCAAACTTTCAAATTGAAGGCATAGGGTTTGGAGTCTTACCATTTTTACGCGATCGGTTTCCTTATAGGCCGATGCAAGCAGATTCCAAGCTTGATATGCGCTAGTAGCTCCTGAGATCCATGGAAAAATGGTCTCCTCGATGCAGCTTTGGATTAGCCATGTGGCTATGAGATCTCGGTCTCGACGAGCTTCAACAACATTTTTCTGGGCATTAGTCATTGCGGCCATAGCATTTTTATCTGGTTCTTTGAACTCCGTTTAAATTGTAACCCAACATTTGTTGAGCTAGAGAAACATCTCCAACTTGATAGACCAAAACTCATAGTTGGCCCCAGTCAGAATGGGTACAGAGATGCTTCAATGTGCTGCTACTAGAAAAAAAATTCCCTTGCTTTTCTCTTTTTTTTGCATTTCTCCCTTTTTTTTTTAAAAATTCAATAAAGTGGAAGTACTGCTCTTGGGAGTTTCACGACGCTTTTCCTATCCTCTTCACAAGTAGCGGTGGCACCGCTCTTTCACTTTGTGAAATGTGTCGTGGCCTATGCTGGTAATGCACTTACCCAAAGGAAAGGGATCCGTAATCACCACTTTTTTAGGGTTAGGGCAAAGGCAACCCAAGTTCAATTATGGAGAATAAGAAAAAAAGATAGCATGCCCTAGCTTGACTTCCAAATGGCTTCAGAGTTTTCTAGTCTTTGAAAAGGCCTACCCAAACAATGGATGGATCGGACCCTAAGCTCTAATACCATGGGCATATTGAATACATTCTCATTATTAGACTTAGTATGAATAGGAAATACATAATAACAATACTATGGGCAATACCATAGGTTGGAAAATACCAAAGGCCACCTAGCTCATTAACTAACTACATTCTTAAAAGAAAAAAAAGTTAGTTTTCAGTTTCATTTAAATTTTCTTACATTGTTGTAAGAAATTTCTAAACTGGAAATAGATTTCTGACAGACCGTTGGGACAGGAAGACGTTTCGAAGTCTGTATGGAGATCTTTCGATGGCGGATGAGATGAAAGTTATTTCTGAATCTGTACTGCCTTGGTCTTTTGTTCCATCTAACAGCGCCCTTGCCGGAACAACACAAGGCCCTTGTATAAACTGAAGTTTTACTAGTGTGCCATTCAAGAAAAGTCATTGCCACTTGTTCTACGCCAAGTTGAGGAAAGAATTATAACTTTTCCAGAAGCCATGAAACATCACCGAGAAAGCATGATTCATCAATGCATTGCATGAAAGTAATAGGAGACAAAGTGGATATCGTGGATACTTCCACGATATGCAGGAAATCACAGACTGAAAATTCAACCCAACTCCAGGACGGAAACCCTAGGGAAACTGAAAGATCAAACGAAATCCACGACGAAAGATTAACAGAAATCGAAGCCAATGAAAGCTTAACCGAAAGAGAGATCGATGAAATCTCAGTTGAAATCGAAATCAAGAACAACAACCTAAGTGAAATCGTGGATGATGAAAGCAGGGAACCGTACATCCAAGAGGCGATGACAACAATAGTTGGGAATCGGTTAGTACTTCTTTTATACGGTGGTTTTCGAGGCCAATCATGGTGGACTACACGCATGTTTTCCTTCGATGGAAATACAGAAACATGGTCGGTTCTTCCTGATTGTCCCGACGATATTAGCAAATACTGCATGCCCGTATCATGGAAAGGAAAGCTCTATAAATGTAATATCAATGCTCGCTCACACAGCAATGTTGATTCTCTTGTTTTACTGCACTTCGACTTTGAGAGGAACATGTGCGTGGACAGATTTTCTTCACCTGTAAACACCTCCTTCGCTAACCGTTTAATGGAATTGCCCAGAAGCTGCCATGCAATTGCAAGTGCTGTAATGGATTCCTGCTCACAGAGTTCTAAGAAGTACAGAGTTCTAAGAAGTACATGACAGAGCCTCACAGAAAGCCGACAAGAGGTTCCATTAGTAATTAGTAATTGGCCGTTTCGATCCGTTACAGCAACTAGTAATTGGCCGTTTCGATCCGTTACAGCAACTAGATGAATTTACTAGATCTTTTCAGGAGGCACTAATGACTACAACTAGATGAATTTACTATATCTTTTCAGGAGGCACTAATGACTACAGATAGAACTTATCCAATTAGAACTTATCCAATTTTTACTAGATCTTTTCAGGAGGCACTAATTGTTAGATGCATAATAAAAATAATGTAGAAACATAAGTGAAGCCAAGAAGGAATTAGGAAACCATGAATAGAAACATGGGCAGAAAAAGGTATACTCGATTCAATTCATTAGCAATGTACATAGAGGTACATATATAGTTACAATATCATAACTGTCTATTTAACTGACAGACAGTTAGGAAATATAAACAAAATTATGATTAGTGGTTTTAACATCCCCCTTAATCATAAGTTTGTCCTTGCCGGAAAAAACTGCCATTACTTGACGATCAACTATGTCAAATAAATTCAGAGAATAAAAAACCAAAGTCTCTGACACAAATTAGCAGAAGATGAAGGCTTTTGCTAAATCTGTGGTTTTAGGATGACCACTAACCAACCAAAGCAATCAAGTGGTTTTAGGAATACCACCAACCATGTCAATCTAGAAGTTCAAAAGACTTTTGTTGACCTCGCAAACTATAGGTCTCTTGTTTGTGTCTCTTGTTTCTGACATTCATTTTCGTCTCTTGTTTCTGACATTCATTTTCCCCCTGTCAGGAACAATCTCACCTTAAAAACAAATATCAAATGGGCCTTGGTCTTTCCCTCAAATCAACAAAACATAAAGAACCATCAACTGTAGAAACTGCACCCTGCAAACTGGGTTGTACATGACTATAAACTCGCTGATAAGATCTTTCCAATAACTTGGATTCCAAACACCAACACCAAGTACCTAACCACTCAAAACTTATTTGTTTCCGCTGAAGATTCTTGTTTTTCTGACAGCGGTCGGAAAGATGATTTTTCTTCCCACAAAGGCTACAGGGGTGAAGATCAAAACAATAAGACTCAACATGGCCAACTCTATGACAATGGTGGCACTTAAAAGATCCTTTGTTCAAGTTATCAACTGCAATATCATTATGTACCTGATTACTATCTGCAAATTCTTCTTTTTGATTGGCATCAACCAGAAATCCTCTACTCACAAAGCTAACTGGTTTTCTATAATCTGGAATATGGAAAAGATTATCACAGTTTTCATATCCTAAACCATATTTATTTCTTTTAAACAACAATTCTTCCCACGGCCTTACAAACTTGGTCGCAACTCCACATTCCTTTGTCTTTGCAATGTTTTTATCTTCAGTTTTCATAATTTTTTCATTTATACTAGGATTTTCATTTCTTACCCTAGTGTCTGCAAGAATCAATTTTCCATTGAATTCACTAATTTCTTTCATATTTGAAAAATGCTCGCTGTCCTCTTTTTCATGATCAACATGTTGCTCTCGGAGAAGACTCAGTTCATCAGATAATAACTTGTTTTGTGTTTTGAACATTTTGATTTTTCTGTGCATGTTTTGCAAACATGTAATAACTTTGTTAAATATTTTCTTGTTCACAGAAATTGTAGATCCTGGAGTCGCATTGAGCGATGACTGTAGTAGATGGAAGAGTTCTTCCATTCTGGCCATTTAGATGTTGAGGATTTCTTATAACTCAACACTTCTCTATTTAAATTTTCTTCCATTCGCAGGTCGAAGGTCATCATACGTTCTGAATGTTCACACGAACTCCCTCAATCAAGGCCACTGATCTTATGGTGCTTTGATACCACTGTTAGATGCATAATAAAAAGAATGTAGAAACATAAGTGAAGCCAAGAAGGAATTAGGAAACCATGAATAGAAACATGGGCAGAAAAAGGCATACTCGATTCAATTCATTAGCAATGTACATAGAGGTACATATATAGTTACAATATCATAACTGTTTATTTAACTGACAGACACTTAGGAAATATAAACAAAATTATGATTAGTGGTTTTAACACTAATGACTACAACTAGATGAATTTACTAGATCTTTTCAGGAGGCACTCATGACTACAGATAGAACTTATCCAATTTTTACAGTTAGATGGTTGGCCATTCACTGGCTAGCTGTCTCTACAGTTTTTTCCTTGGGATCAATATCAGTAAGAGATATGACACAATCAAACCGGTACAGTTTTTTTTTCTTGGGATCAATATCAGCAAGAGATATGACACAATCAAACCCGCACAACCAAAATGTTGAATTGAATCGTACCAGCCTCTACTGGAAGTTGCTAGTTCTAAAAAGTTCAAGCCATCCGACGGACCAACAGCAAAGTCTCCATGGACCAACAACAAAGTCTACGTCTACGTTTAAGCTCAGGTCATATTTGCATTGACATGTTGAGGTATAGCTGGTGGGTGTTCAAGAAAGATGAAGAAGTTAAAAGTTATAGATCTGAGGAGTTGCCTGTGCCAATAGTTGTAAGAAGTCTGTCAGATATTGATCTGTTGGTTGCAAAGATTGAATATAAAATTGTTTGTATGTCCTGGGTGCTTCACTTCGGTTTTCTAAAGTTGTCAACTCCGTCCTTTTTTCGACCACTATGTTTTACCATTTCATGTGAGAAAAGAGCTGCCCCTGGAAGAGACAGACCTGAAATTTTGAATGATATTATATAAAAAAACCTACCCCAAATGAAACGATCTGTACAATTCATTAATGCGAATATACTCATGTCAAACCTTTTAAAGGGAAGAGAAACACTGTGCTTCTGTTAAATAATCATACTCATCATCATACTCGGTGTAATTCTTGAAAATAGTCCAACTACACTGGATCTTTTACCTCAGATTCATCATCCAAGAGTTTGTAACTGATTTCCAACTCCATCAAACCATAGCCATCCTTGTTTCAAATTCATCACACTAACTGTCTCTTAGGACAATAAACTATGGAACCCTGAATGGTCTTTTTTTTTTCTACATTCTGATCAACAAAGTCTAATATTGTATGTTTTAATGTATTTCTACATTAACAACAACCACATTAAATTAATTAATGTGAAAAAAGTAAATTTAAGCATGTACTATAGGGAAAAACATTAATATAAAAATTATGTACCTAAATTTAGAATAAAAGTAAATTTAAGCAAGTATTATAGGGAAAAACATTAATATAAAAAATATGTACCTCAATTTAGGCCTATCTAAACACATTAATTAATTTAATGTGGTTGTTGCTGAGCCCATAAACATATCTACAAAGTATTAATGGGAATAATATTGTTTATTTAATAATTATAATATATAATAAATTTAATAATTATAATATGTAATAATTTTATTTATTTATTACTAGTTACTTGATTAATTTATTACCAAGTTACTTAATTAATATAAAACATAAAATAAATATAATATAGATAAAACATTATTAATACAATGTTTTTCCTATAGTATATATTAGATAATTAAGTTGATTATATATAATATTATTTATTAGATATGTTAAGCACAATTTACTATTTAATACTTTTACAATTAATTATTTTAATATCTATTTGTATTTAAATAAATGATCTCATTTTATACATCATGTTATTTAAAATAATGTATCACAATATTATAACAAATTAATAAGCCATATTAATTTTTGAATCTTAGATATAAATATGGTATAGTTTGGAGATAGTTATAAATATTAGGCAACAATTAATGTAGTAATAATGTTTTTCTTATTTATTAAAATATATTAAATATTTTAGATTATAACAAAATAGTAATAATATTGATTAGTTAAATATAATTAATATTAGGAAACCATTCATATATTAATTATATTTTTAACATATATTATAATATTTAAGATGATAATAAAATTTTAATTATAATAGTTAGTTAAATGTAATTAATGTTTTATTACATAATAATATTATTTATAATATATTATTTTAGATGTTAATAAAATAATATTAATAATAATGAAGTAAATGTAATTATATAATAATTTTTTAATAATATTATGTATTGATGATGAATAATATTATGTATTGTATAAGTAGAATGTGATTGTGTTGCGCTTTTGACATTCTCAAAATTATCTTCAAGAAAAACTAGTCTCTCATTTGTTGCTCATTATGGTATTATAGGCAAAACAAATACAATTATCTAGTAGATATGATTTTGTTTCATAATACTTGGAGTGGCATGATTTATCATATAAATAATTAAATAAAAACATAAAAGACAATTAAAAAAAATTACTTACAAAGTTATTGTCCCCATTTAAATTACTGTTACTTCAGTCCATAAGTGCAATATAGTTCATCTACCATTGCACTAGACACCTTTATAGACTAAAGCAATAATAAAGCTTCAATCCATAGACTACCATGCCAATCCCCATTTAAATTATTGTTGCTTCAGTCATAAGTGCAATATAGTGCATCTACCAGACCACTTGACACCTCTATGGACTGAAGCAACAATAATTTGTTCGGCTACAATATACAATATGCAAAAATTTAAAATTTGTTCGTCTACAATAATACAATATGCAAAAATTTAAATTGTGTTATTATTCCTGTCGATAGGCAGTGTATCTTGTAATCGATATGCCGTTGACTATCTATTTATTAGTTTGACTATGTATTAGTTTGCCATCAATTTTGTTTTATCCTAACTTTTTGGACGCACCATTTTATACAATGCTACTATCCTAAGTTTTCAAATTCTCAGCATACAGGCTATTGGCTGAAAAATTGAGGGTCTTATTGTCGGACCGACGGCGGATTAATCCATGTCAGCGCCCAACATTCAATGTGAATTTATCTCCATGCAGTGCACCGCACAACCTTTGTGAAAGCTTCATGCAGCACGACACCGCATCGCCTTTGTGAAAGCTTCATGCAACATGACATCTGGGTCTTGCTGAAATTGACAGCCTTCATCGCCTCTATCTTTTTACTATATTTTCTTCTTTGTTAAAAGTTTCAAACCGGCAGAACATAAGGACCTCATTCTTAGAGGCAGAGCATCTGGCTCCACGACAAACCGTCTCTATGTTGCCTTCTATTACAGCAACCACCGGCTGTCTTCTGTTATAGAAGACACCTATGCAGGCATGCTAGTCCCCAAGTGGAAGCAATACCAGACTAGTGGAAGCAATACCATCAACTGACATAATAAACAGTGGCATCAAAGTATTTGCATTACCATTGTACATAATCACCTTCAGTACGGATTTAAGTTTTGTTTGAGGACTGCCCATTATTTTGTTAGCCAAAACCAAGCCGACTAAACTTGAGTTTACCACTCAGTTAATATTAAAAATTTAATTTTCACTTTTCACGGCGACCTCTTTTTCTTTTTCACTTGTCGGGTGAAACTTGTCTATCTCCCGACTAGACAAGTCTATCAACTTTGGTTAGCCTTTAGACTTGACTTATTTACTTTGACTTACTTGTCGGTTCTATCGACTGATTTTACCTCGACCACTTGTCACTTCGAAGTCGACTGACTTCGACCTTTAAGTCGGCTCACCTATTCGACCTCTCAAGTCGATTGACCTCTTCAATCTCTCAAATCAGTTGACCTCTTCGACCTCTCAAGTCGGCTTACTCAACCAACCTTGTCGGTTCACTTTGGTCGAAATCTACAGAGTATTTTTCTTAGTCTAAGAGACTTAAGAAATTACAAATGTTTTTCACCTGTGAGTAAGATAGAGTAAAATGGACACATTAATAAATCCAAATAACTTATAAAAACATATGCCCAAATATGTAGGAAGACTTGAGTCGACCAATGTGCTTAAAACTTGGAACTTTCACGCGGTGAGAAATTTATGGGTTCTTTGATCTTTCACTTAACTGGTAAATGTAAAAGACATTTACACAAGTAAATATGGAAATATTGTGGGGCCAAATAAACATGCATTCAACCATAAACTATTTCATATATATAACTATGCAGAAATAACAAAGGTATTACAAACTTGTTTGTCCAGACTTGTCAGATCACCGACTGATCCTTTTACAGAGCTTCAGCTCTTCGACTAAATCACTTACATAGAAGCTTGAGCTTCAAATTCTCTTTCTCTCCTTTCTCAGTCAGAGTTATCTCTATTGTCTAACTTGATTTACAATTTTCTTTTACTATTTATAGGTAACCTGAAGATTGCTTCTACATGGATCGACCGACTCTCCATTAAATACTGTAATAACTATCTACCTAACAACTTAGCTTTAGAAATAAATTCGACTGGTTTATATTGCCGAATTGTGGACTCTTCCCTCTTGTCAGACTGACCAACAAGATCTTGACTGATACAAAATCTGACAGAGTCGACTGAGAGTCAGGTACGGAGCTGCAAGTAATTACTTTTTCCAACACTCCCCCTCAATTATGAGCAGATGGGGTTTTTAAAACAAAATTTACAAAATGTTTCAAAGCTTAGACATGCTCTGTTTATGACAGAGTTCATTATGGAGAACTTGTCATTCCAATATAACTACGTAGATACTGGAATGTGTCCTTTGCCAATGGCTTTGTGAAGATGTCTGCAAGTTGATCTTCAGACCTGCAAAATTCCAAACAAATCTCCTTGTTGTTCACCAACTCTCTTATGAAATGAAACCTTGTGTTGATGTGCTTGGTTCTCTTATGAAACACGTGATTCTTTGATAATGCTATGGCTGAATTGTTGTCACAGAAGATGATTGTCGGTTCTTGATGGGTTTGTGACAAGTCTTTTAATACTCTCCTCATCCAGACAGCTTGACATGCAACACTTGTCGCTGCAACATACTCTGCTTCAACTGAAGATAGAGTTACTATGTGCTGTTTCTTTGAATCCCATGAAACAACAACTGTACCAAAATGAAATGTGTACCCAGATGTTCTTTTCCTGTCATCTATGCTGCCTCCATTGTCACTGTCAGTGTAGCCAATGAGTTTAACATTTTCTAAGGTTGAATACATATTATCAAGGTCTTTTGTGCCACTTACATACCTCAGAATTCTTTTACCTGCTTGCCAATGTGAGTCTTTTGGTGACTCCATGAACCTTGAGATCAGACTTACTCCATACATAATGTCTGGTCTTGTTGCTGTCAAATACATAAGGCTTCCAACAAGCCTTTTGAACAGCGTAGGATCGACAGTGGATCCTTCATCATCTTTGCTCAATTTTAAACCTGTTATTACTGGTGTTGGGGATGTCTTGCAATTAGACATGTTAAACCTTTTTAAAACTTCACTTGCATACTTAGACTGTGATATAAATATACCACTTTCAGACTGCTGAACTTCAATGCCCAGAAAAAGCTTCATAAGCCCCAAATCAGTCATTTCAAATTCAATTTCCATGACTGCTTTAAAATCTGCTATGCCAAAATCACCAGTAAATATTAAATCATCTACATACAGGCAGACAATTAACATCTTACCTTGCTCATCGACTTTGGTGTAAAAATTCGGTTCACTTTCACTTCTGTGAAATCCATTTTCAGTGAGATAGGAATCAATGCGACTGTACCAAGCTCTAGGAGCTTGTTTCAAACCATAGAGTCCCTTTTTCAGCCTATAAAATTTATGCTCTTGACCTGGAACTTCATACCCTTGTGATTGTTCCACATATACTTCCTCTTCTAGATAGCCATTTAAGAATGCCAACTTGACATCCATTTGATGAACATGCCATTTGTTTTGTGCAACAATGGCCAAAACTGTTCTGACTATATCCATGCATGCAATAGGTGCAAACATTTCATTGAAGTCTATGCCGATTTGCTGTGTGAACCCTCTTGCTACCATTCTTGCTTTGTGCTTTTGCACATTCCCATTAACATCTTGCTTGGTCTTATAAATCCATTTGACACTGATTACATCTTTGTCTTTTGGTACATCAACTAGTTCCCATGTCTGGTTCTTCTCAATGCATTCTATTTCTTCATCCATGGCTTGTTCCCATACTTATTCTTCAACAGCTTCTTCAAATGTTAGTGGATCATATATAGGAGAAAATAATGCAAAGAGAGAGAATGAATTAGGTGTACCAGCTTCATATTTTTCTTGCAGACTTCTTGTCTTCACCAATTCTATGGATGTCGACCTCGACGAAATGCTAGATGGAGTATGTTGTCCTCTTGGTGTGCTTGTCGGTGTAGCTTGAGTTGCTACTTGTGTCGATGGTCCTTGTGCTGAACCATGTCGTGGTGTCATGGGATTCGACGGTGCTGCGACTAGTTGACTTACATGTGGTATTTGAACCACTTCCTCTTCCATATCATCATTGTCGACAGTTCCATCCCATGATTCATTCTCAACAAATTGAACATCTCGACTGATTATCACTCTCCTTGCGACAGGATCATACAACTTGTATGATTTTGTGTCTTTTGAATAGCCGACAAAAATACATTTCTGTCCCTTCTTGTCTAGCTTTCTTCTCGGCTCATCTGGAACATGAGCATATGCAACACAACCAAAAAATTTTAAATGTGAGACACTATGATTCATACCTATCCATGCTTCTTGGGGAACTTTGTTCTTCACACTCTTTGTCGGACACCGGTTCATAATGTAAACGACAGTTGCGACTGCTTCACCCCAATATTCATTTGGCAAATGCTTGGCTGCCAACATGTTGCATGCCATCTCCATGATGGTTCTATTCTTTCTTTTGGCAATACCATTCTGCTGAGGTGTATACCGTGCAGTGAATTGTTTCGGTATGCCATGGGTCTTGCAAAAATTCAAAAATTCATTTGAAACATATTCACCTCCTCTGTCAATTCTTAAGATCTTGATGTGGTGTCCACTCTGGTTCTCCACGAGTGCCTTGAACTGCTGAAAATAACTAAATGCATCAGATTTATGTTTCAAAAAATATACCCATGTTTTTCTTGAGTAGTCATCAATAAAAGTTAGAAAATACTTGCAGCCACCAATGGATGATGTCTGCATTGGACCACAAATATCAGAGTGCACAATTTCAAGTGGTGTACATGCTCTATAGGAATTTCTGACTGGAAAAGTCTCTCTGTGTTGCTTGCCAAAAATGTTTCCTTCACAAACCCTCTCTGGTTTGTCAATCAATGGTAATCCCTTCACCATATTCTTTGTGTGCAGTAGCTTCCGCCCACCAAAATTCAGATGTCCAAATTTGAAATGCCACAACCAGGATTCATCCTGAACTTCTATCTAAAATGCAGCTTGCAAATTAGCGTTGCAATTTTCTCTCTTGTCGAGGAGCTCGACTGTTTCTTCACTTTCTGCCTTGAATGTAGCTCCTGTGTTTGTCTTCCCTTTCATGTCGGGAACTATCCTCAATGGAAACAAGTGATTGCTTGTCATTGGCACTTTTTCTATCAGCTGGTCGCTTGGACGCTTGTCTTTAATCACATAGTGATCATCTTCCATGTAGACTCTATATCATTTTTGTATCAGTTGTACAATTCTTAACAAATTATGTTTCAGACCTTTGACATGATAGAGATCAGGGATATACTTACTCTCCCCCTGTTTGGTTAGAATATTAGTAGTGCCTTTTCCTAAAACAGTAACTTAGACATTGTTTCCAAGTGTAACATCAATTTGAACTAAATTGTCTAGACTGGAAAACAAGTTTAAATTACCAGTCATGTGGTTGCTGCATCCTGAATCTAAGTACCATATGTCATGTGGACTTTCTTGAACAACATTGCATTCAAGTGGAGATGTCGATTCCATTAACATTGCACTTGTCTAAGTGCTGTTGTTGGTCGAATGACTTGGGCTTTGCCTTCCTTGGTCATATTGTTTCTTCCTACATTTGTATGCATAATGATCAAATTTCTTACAGTAATGACATTGGATTTTTTATTTAGCAAACCTCTGGCCACTTGGCTGACTTGGGTTCTGATTATCTCCTCTACCACCGACATTTGCAGGACTTCTGCCTCGTCCTCCTCTTGAAGAACTTCTTCCTCTGCCTCTAAAGTTGTTTCTCCCCCTGCCTCTACCATGGCTTATGGATGAATGTGCTGCGAATGCACCTTCCAATGATGTCTGTGTTCTGTTGAGTCTGTGTTCACGATTGATGAGTGAAGCTTGCAGCTCATCAATGGTAAATGTCGACATGTTTGTGTGTTCTTCCAAGGTCACAACCAAGTTTTCAAATCTTGGGGGAAGACTTCTAGGAATTTTTTTCAACAACCCTTCGATATTCTATGGCTTCTCCATGAGATTTCAGTTGGTTTATCAAACCAACAACTCTGGTGTAGAATGTGTCTACATTCTCTGAATCTTTCATGGACAGAGATTCAAAAACTCTTCTTAGAATCTGCAGCTTAGATGTCCTTACCTTATCCAAACCTTGATAGGGAGTCTCCAATGTATCCCATGATTGCTTAGCATTAGTATTTGCTGCTACTCTTGGGAGTATGCTTTCATGCATAGCTTGATGTATGTAAAACAAAGCTTTTCCATCTTTCTTCCTCTGTTCCCTCAACACATCTTTCTCAGCCTGTGTGAGATTGGTATATGCTGTCATGTCTGTTGGTTCTGCATAGCCATGCTGGACTATCTCCCAGACATCTTGACCTCTGAATAAAGCCTTCATTGTTAGAGACCAATATTCATAATTCTTTCCTGTAAAAATTGGAGTTTGTAATGAACCAGAAGTGGAAGCCATTTTAAATTTTTAATTAACTTTCCTTGGAAAATTAAATTTCCACCTTTTAAGACAAGATTTCTTTCCTAAATCTTGGGTTGATATAAACCTTGCTCTGATATAAACCTTGCTTTGATACCAGTTGGCCAAAACCAAGCCGACTAAACTTGATTTTACCGCTCAGTTAATATTAAAAATTTAATTTTCACTTTTCACGCCGACCTCTTCTTCTTTTTCACTTGTCGGGTGAAACTTGTATTTACTTTTCAATTATTTTAATTGTTGTTTGTATGTTTTCAAATTGCAATAAAATATTTAAAGTTTATATTTTATATTACACTTGTTCTAGGAAACAGTTGGATTTTGAGAAATGTCTTCATCCTCTAATCCACAATAACCAATACCAACTTAGCCTCGTAATTAAGACAAAGTTGTGTTGCTGCAATACACACATTATATACAAGGTTTTCTGACTGATGATATTTGTACGTGGATGTAAAATGTGGGATCAAGTCGATTTCTCCTTTCTGATTCTAAAGTCTAATGACCAATCTGATATACCTAAAAAGTAAAAATGGGAAAGGAAAAGATAGATTTTAATTGAAAGACTGCTTTAGTATGTGCCCACCCTTCATTTATTCCAAGATAGCATGGTGCATTGCGGATCAATTTTCACTTTCAAAATTGTAATATTATTTCTACTTTATGGTCATACAACTAATTACATGATTTAATTTACAATCTTAATACATGATTTAATTTACAATCTTAATATATGATACAATGAATTACATATCTGTGTGAGTGGTTAATTAATTACATATCTGTGGGGTGCTTCCTTCAGTCGGCTGTGTGGGGCTATGTAAGAATGTAATATGAACCTCTCCTTTTAGTCGAGACCTCCTTCCTAAGGACCTCAAGTGGTGAATCATCGTATATAACGCTTGGTCATTCATTCCCTCCATCTATCCTCTTGGCGCTATTTCAACCTGCCCATAGCAATGAATTTTTTCTCTTTTTTTGTGCTAAAATTCTCCATGCGAGTTCATATATATATATATATATATATATATATATATATAGAGAGAGAGAGAGAGAGAGAGAGAGAGAGAGAGAGAGAGAGAGAGAGAATTATCATGGAAATCTTAGTTATGTTAATAACAACATTTGCATATAATTGGCCAAGATTGTTTTAGCATGGCTAAAAATAAATTGCGAATTAAGCATTCAAAATTGTGATTTTAACCAGAAATGGTATCTCAGATTCCCTTGAATTGGGAGCGCTCAGATTCCAATGAATTGGGAGCGTTTTGGAGATTTGAAAGCATTTTGGTTGGTATTTGGTGCCATGCAGCACTTGTTTTTAACGTGTCAAGTCCCGCAATGTTAATGGGTATTGCCACTTTCCGGACCTTTTTAGTATGTGTTTTAATCAGTGGTGTTCTTAGATAGACATGTGGGGGTTATACTTTTCACTGTTTAGTTTTCAAGCTTATGGTCTAAAGAGATGTTTGGAGATAGCTAATGTTGTTTCTTGTGGAGTATATTTAAATAAAAGATTTATGATTATAATGATAGGATTGTGTAAAAGGTTTAATGAGAGGTTTGAGTTTTTTAATGACGATTAATTATGTTGATAGACGTTTAGATATCATCTTAGATTTTGGGTTTTTTTAAGTGGATAAACAAGATTAACGTGAGTGTAACAAGTGGACAACTCGGATTCATTTCATGGTTGTCGTATTTTATTATGCTTAAATCCATGATTAAGATTTAAATAAGTTGAATAGTTAAGCGATGGTTTTGTTTTATTTAATCAAATAGTATTTGTTTTATGTTTATATCAATTAATTTAATGTTTATAGTATACCATAAATGGATAACTATAACTATTTGGTAATTAGTTTAATGTTTAAAGGCAATTTAATGTTTAGCCTTTATTTAAGCACAAAACTAAGTGGTTAGTTGTGTCTCAGTGACCACTTTATTCATGGCTCGGGATATGTGTTTAGATATTATCTCACATTTTGGGCTTCTTTGAGCAGATCAACAAAATTAAACCGAAATTAAATACATATTGATTAGGATTTAAATAAGCTTAATAGTTAAGCGGTAGTTAAAAAAAGGTAACAATAATGATATTTTTTAATTAAATAGTATCTGTTTAATGTTTATGTTAATTAATTTAATGTTTAGATTATACCATAAATATATAACTATAACTATTTATATACTTATATGGTTATTAAGAATTATGTTTTTAGATTGATTTTTTTCTAACTAAAAAGTTAAAGTGCAATTCATAATAACATTTGATTTCATGAATGATATTGAAAAATATATGATTATTTTACCATTTTGGTAATAATTACAAATATCACCAACTTTTCACCATTTATGTGGATGCCATCTTTATTTTTAACAAACCTAATACATTCAGCTTGAGTCTTATGACTTTGAGACCTCAACCATCCCTTTTAATTGAATTTGATGCCTCACAATCACAATATGCTACACCTTTTCATCGGTGGAATAACCTATTGCATTTAGCTGGAGTCTTATGACTTTGATACCTCTACCAGCCCTTTTAGATTGAATTCGATGTCTCACCATATGACATTGAATCCATGCATAAACAAGGAGGCCTTTTCACAGTCTATCATTTAGAATGTGTATAGTTTTTCATTATACGTAAATGTTGAGATTATTATTGTGTTTGTTTATTGTGATGCAGAGTTGATCTTTTCCGAGAGTATGTTGCTTCTATTATTTAAGAGGTTGTTAGATTTAGTTGGTTGTTAGAGATTATTTCCAACTATGTTTCTTATTTAAATATGGGATGGAGATATTCTCGAGCAACAAGTTTGTTAGTGTGGTTAAGATTATGTGTCTATTTTGAGGCATAACTTGGTGTATTTATATATGTACTAATTAATGATTTAATAATATACTTAGTTTAGTTTTGTGTGTTTAAAAAAATGTCTTCTTTCCAAATTCTTTATAAAATGCATATGATAAAAAGTTTTATGTCTTAATGTAGATTTTGAAACATTAGTTTGTTGCAGTATTTCGGAAAAGAAACCATCATTCACACAAAGCATCACACTTTAATATTTAACAACTCATAGTTTTAGATCAAAGACACATTAAGCAGGTGGCATATATCCAACAATTTTATTTGGTGATTAACTATAGAAAGAGTTGTACCAATCATGTTGCAAGTATCCTAAATTGATTTCCTACTTGTTCCTTTCATATCTTAGACATATGGGTTCCTGCCTATGATCATTGAAAAAAACAATATGTGTTTGATCTTTACTTTGGATTCATTCTCTTAGCTCTATGGTACACTACCATGATCAACCAAACCCCATTTCTATGTTATATGATCCAAGATCACGACTTATTATATAAGCTTCAACACCTTTGTGTGTCCATCTTAGATGATTTAAACTTACTTTTATCCATGAGGATTGTTATTCTCTTTATTGGTGTCATCTTGGCACTAATAAAACACCTTAGTATTTGTAGAAATATTGATTTTCACTTTCCATGCAATAATATGCCAAATTTTCTTGTTGTTATGCATTATGTAGTTGGAACAAGCCTATTGATTGTGAGATCTAGTTATTTGACTTACTTTTTATTCCTTCATGTCCTTCAAAGGTCATTATGTCGACTACATTTTTTAGTTTTCTATAACTTAAGCCATAAACACGATTTTTTTGTTGTATGTAGCTTCAATGGCAATGTTGCTTCCATGCACTGAACCAAGTGTTCTTTTACCCAGATGAGTTGGATAGAGATTGGTGGTTCATATTAAGATACGACCCTAGATCTAAATATGCTTTAGAGAACAACAGTGTTAGCCTATCAACCGAGGAAGATAATGTGGGTGATGGAAACAAATATTGATTTTTATATGTTTTATTTCATCATTTACAAATTGAGATATCATTTTGTTACTGTTATCTTTGATTGTCTAAAATTATATTGTTTGTTTTTAATGTTATGATGGTGGAAATAGAAAGTTGATTACCTTATGTAGTGTCATTTAAACAATTTCATTTGGTAAACAACCAATATGATGCGAAATATGGTTTGTGTCTTTGAAGTAATTTATGATTGTATGGAATGATTATATGTCATTGTCCAAATTACTCGGATTATGTCTTCTATATACATATAAATACACCATGAAAACAACTTACATGATTCAATTTTAATTTATTTTTGTGAAAGTAAAGGCTAACAAATTATTTCGACCTTCAAGGTGTTCTCTAATTTCTATATTGATATTGAAATAATGTATTTTATGATGTTTTTTATGAATAATGTTAAGAGTTATAATTGCATTAATTTATTGCAATTCTGTTACATTAATGTAATTTTTTTATTATATGCTTAGATTAAGTTCAATTAATTTATGGCCTTGAAGACAATCAAATTATTTTATGGCCTTGATAACAATGTAATCTACAAGAAAAGTAAAGGTGCTCTGCAATGACTTGATTCATGGCCTTGATAACAATGCAATTTACAAGAAAATTTAAGAAGGTCTCTAATTTCTCCATCGATATTTGAATGTTTGTATTTTGTGTAGTTTTTGTTATAAATTATAATGCTAAGAATAATAATTGCATTAATTTATGACACTTTTGTTATAATGTTTGAATTTTTTTTAATGGCAAAAAGAGTGAAAAACAACTTTTAAGGATGAAAGTGTAGGTATGGAATATTCTTTAAGAGAAAAAATTGCTTCAAGTAAATATGTTATATTAATTAAGTTGGATTGAATTTTTGAATCTCTATATTTATATGAGGTTGAACTCCATCTTAGAATTGGTTGAAGCAATAAGGATGTATTATACTAAGGGTTAACAAATTAGATGTATGCTTAGTATTTATTCATGACCTTATTTTATTGTTTGTAACAAACTCAAACTTGATATCTTAAATTTTGCACAGTTTTGAAATTATTATTCAATATAAAAATATTATAATGTTATTAAATAAAATTAGCAAAGTAATACAACAATCCTTTAAAAATAATAGCATTTTTACACCAATAATTAATTGCAGTTTTTTTAACACTAGCTAGCTTTAAACCTCATTTTTAGAATATATAAAATGTGTTTCTTGAATGTGGACTAAAGTTATATTATATAGTGAAGATCATCGTGATTAACAATAATTAATAAGTTTTGAGAACACAACATTTAATGGTGTTATTTTCATTAAATATTTGTCTTTCTTCCTATTAGAGCTTTGATATTTGTCATTGTCAATTGAGTTATTGTCAAAATATTTAAATATTCAATGATAATTTGATAGGTCATATTGATGTTCATATTTACATTTTTTTGTCATGTTTATATTCATATATTATAATAATATTACATGGTGATACTTGAATTCTTGTTATGATGTTTGCCAATTAGTGTTATAAATTAAATAATATTCACTTATGTTTATCATTTGAATATATTTAATTAAGTTATACGTTACAACATTATATAAAGAAGAGTTAATTTCCTTATTAAAAATAATCACACACACATATTATTACGTAATGATCAAGATATAGATGAAACAAAATAAACCAGTATAGATCCATCTTAAACCTCGATCTAGAAAGAACCTAGAGGGATCCGATTTCTTTAGGTGTAAGTTATTTTTTATTTTAAATTTTTAAATGTTGATAAAAAATTACACCTCAAACATTTTGATCCCTTTAGTGTTTGGTAAATCCGGGTTTAAGATGGATCTTTTAATTACTTTTCATTTAGTTTTATTATTGGGTTTTTATTATTTGATAAATTAGGCCACATGTTTTTCTCTATATTCTTTTTTGTTTACACTATATAAATATTTTTTATTTTTATTTTTTTATTTATGTTGGTTAACATCATGTTTTTTCAATGTCGGCTAGCATAACATGCCTAACGTGATAGGATCTCCCCCATATTGCACTGAGAGCACCTCGCTTCTCTCGGTGCAACCAACATAGATCCATCTTAAACTTGGATCTAGAAAGCACTGAGAGGGATCCAATTCTTTTAGGTGTAAATTATTTTTATCTTAAACTTTTAATGTTCATAAAAAATTACACCTCAAACATTTTTATCCCTTTGGTGGTAAATCCGGGTGGACAAGGATCTTTTAATTACTTTTCATTTAATTTTATTATTTGGTGAATTGATTTTGGATTGAGTGGACACTATATAAATATGAATCCACAATATAATTTTTTTTATTAATGTGAGTTAATATAAGTTTTTTTATGTCGGCCAGCATAACGTGACTAACGTGACAGGATCTCCCTCATACTGGGCTGAGAGCACCTCGCTTCTCTCGGTGCAATAAATTTATATATATATATATGCATAATATTTGACAAATATTACTATATTATTAAGAAAATAACAATAAAATATAATATCCATAGAAAATAGATAAGAACAATATGAACACCAACTATAAAAAAATTATTACATAAACATAATACTACAACAAACTTAAAAAAATAATATATACATGATACTATGACAAATTATAGAACAATCATAAATCACAAAGTTGCAACAAATCCATCTATAATTTACGATGCAATTTGTGATTGTTTTGTTGACTAAATAAAAAATTGGTGATTTAAAGACCCACATGATTTTGAATAGTACAAAGTTCTTTTAGTACATAAGCATACAATCATCATCATTTTCAACTCCTCGCAAACATAAACATCATTATCATGAAATCATAAACATAAACATAAACATCATCATACTAACATAAACATAACCCTATTTTTTAACAAAAATGTAAATGCATCCTTGTCATTTTCACAAATAAACATAAACATACAATTATTATCATTGTTGGAATCTAAGAAACATAAAAATAAACAACGTCATATATGCCATCATACCATTATTAACAGAAAAACAAAAATAAGCATGAACATACCATCATAAACATTACGTCACATATTCATGTAACATATACTGCAACTAACAAATTTAAACATCAATATCTAACACACATAACTAATAATACACGTAAACATAATTAACTTTCCATGATCATCATTTTCTCCACATAAATAAATAAACATATACATAAACATCAATATCAATATAAACATGAAAAAACCATTATATATATATGGATATGAACATATATAACATCAAAGACATGATAAAATATGTAAAAAACAATAATATATCTCTAGTGTAATAACTGCTACAACATATCGACTCCACCTCTCCCAGCAGAGGACTCATCAGTATCTATCCTACCAGAGATAGTATATGCATCATCACCTCCACCAACAAAGCAAAAGGAAATATTAACACCTCTTCCAGTAGATCCAGGCGCATCAATACCCATACCAGAAAGAAAAAAAGGTCTAAGAAGAGCAAGGACAGGTCCATCAATATGAAGTGCATATCCCTCTCTGAGCATGTCTAAAACAAAAACAGGTGCAGTAGAAGCTGTTGAATGGTCGAGCAGATGAGTATGGATGAAGTGTTAGTCAAGCAAGAGTATAGGAAATGATGTTAACGTAGGATCAAATGGAAGGTCAAGTAGAACTATAGGAATATATGATGACAAATATGGAGGAGGAGGACATGTTGGAGAAGGAGGTGGATGAGACGTTGAAGGTGGAGGCGGAGGAGGTGGATGAGATGTCGATGGTGGAGGGGGAGGAGGAGGAGGAGGAGAATGACGTGCAAAGGAGGAAGTGAACTGAAAGCATGCATCAATAAACTCATATGACAAGGAATAAACCTCCAAATCTCTGCAGGAAAGGGTCATCGTGAATCTCACGCAACTGCATAGGCTATACACCTACATCAACCAACCGCATAGGCTATAGGAACAAGCCTATTGATTGTGAGATCTAGTTATTTGACTTACTTTTTATTCCTTCATGTCCTTCAAAGGTCATTACGTCGACTACATTTTTTAGTTTTCTATAACTCAATTCATAAACACGATTTTTTTTTTGTATGTAGCTTCAATGGCAATGTTGCTTCCATGCACTGCAACCAAGTGTTCTTTTACCCAGATGTGTTGGATAGAGATTGGTGGTTCATATTAAGATACGACCCTAGATCTAAATATGCTTTAGAGAACAACAGTGTTAGCCTGTCAACCGAGGAAGATAATGTGGGTGATGGAAACAAATATTGATTTTTATATGTTTTATTTCATCATTTACAAATTGAGATATCATTTTGTTACTGCCATCTTTGATTGT
The DNA here is from genome assembly GCA_001517045.1 of Pseudotsuga menziesii. Taxonomy (NCBI): domain Eukaryota; kingdom Viridiplantae; phylum Streptophyta; class Pinopsida; order Pinales; family Pinaceae; genus Pseudotsuga; species Pseudotsuga menziesii. The sequence continues at coordinate 528,821 of LPNX010363614.1, read as the reverse complement.
CTAAAATTATATTGTTTGTTTTTAATGTTATGATGGTGGAAATAGAAATTTGATTACCTTATGTAGTGTCATTTAAACAATTTCATTTGGTAAACAACCAATATGATACGAAATATGGTTTGTGTCTTTGAAGTAATTTATGATTGTATGGAATGATTATATGTCATTGTCCAAATTACTCGGATGATGTCTTCTATATACATATAAATACACCATGAAAACAACTTACATGATTCAATTTTAATTTATTTTTGTGAAAGTAAAGGCTAACAAATTATTTCAACCTTCAAGGTGTTCTCTAATTTCTATATTGATATTGAAATAATGTATTTTATGATGTTTTTTTATGAATAATGTTAAGAGTTATAATTGCATTAATTTATTGCAATTATGTTACATTAATGTAATTTTTGTATTATATGATTAGATTAAGTTCAATTAATTTATGGCCTTGAAGACGATCAAAATATTTTATGGCCTTGATAACAACGTAATCTACAAGAAAATTAAAGGTGCTTTGCAATGACTTGATTTATGGCCTTGATAACAATGCAATTTACAAGAAAATTTAAGGTGGTCTCTAATTTCTCCATCGCTATTTGAATGTTTGTATTTTGTGTAGTTTTTTTTATAAATTATAATGCTAAGAATTATAATTGCATTAATTTATGAAACTTTTGTTATAATGTTTGAATTTTTTTTGAATGGCAAAAAGAGTGAAAAACAACTTTTAAGGATGAAGGTGTAGGTATGGAATATTCTTTAAGAGAAAAAATTGCTTAAGTAAATATGTTATATTAATTAAGTTGGATTGAATTTTTGAATCTCTAGATTTATACGAGGTTGAACTCCATCTTAGAATTGGTTGAAGCAATAAAGATGTATTATACTAAGGGTTAACAAATTAGATGTATGCTTAGTATTTATTCATGACCTTATTGTATTGTTTGTAACAAACTCAAATTTGATATCTTAAATTTTGCACACTTCTGAAATTATTATTCAATATAAAAATATTATAATGTTATTAAATAAAATTAGCAAAGTAATACAATAATCATTTAAAAATAATAGCATTTTTACACCAATAATTAATTGCAAATTTTTGAACACTAGCTAGCTTTAAACCTCATTTTTAGAATATATAAAATGTGTTTCTTGAATGTGGACTAAAGTTATATTATATAGTGAAGATCATCGTGATTAAAAATAATTAATAAGTTTTGAGAACACAACATTTAATGGTGTTAGTTTCCTTAAGTATTTGTCTTTCTTCCTATTAGAGCTTTGATATTTGTCATTGTCAAGTGAGTTATTGTCAAAATATTTAAATATTCAATGATAATTTGATAGGTCATATTGATGTTCATATTTACATTTTTTTGTCAAGTTTGTATTCATATATTATAATAATATTACATGGTGATACTTGAATTCTTGCTATGATGTTTGTCAATTAGTGTTATAAATTAAATAATATTATTTATGTTTATCATTTGAATATATAATTAAGTTATACGTCACAACATTATATAATGAAGAGTTAATTTCCTTATTAAAAATAATCACACACACACACATATGCATTATTACGTAATGATCAAGATATAGTTGTAACAAAATAAACTAGCATAGATCCATCTTAAACCTCGATCTAGAAAGAACCGAGAGGGGTCCAATTTCTTTAGGTGTAGGTTATTTTTATTTTAAATTTTTAAATGTTGATAAAAAATTACACCTCAAACATTTTGATCCCTTTAGTGTTTGGTAAATCCGGGTTTAAGATGGATCTTTTAATTACTTTTCCTTTAGTTTTATTATTGGGTTTTTATTATTTGATAAATTAGGCCACATGTTTTTCTCTATATTCTTTTTTGTTTACACTATATAAATATATGAATCCACAATATTTGTTTTTATTTATTTATTTTATTTATGTTGGTTAACATCATGTTTTTTTAATGTTGGCTAGCATAACGTGACTAACGTGACATGATCTCCCCCATACTGGACTGAGAACACCTTGCTTCTCTCAGTGCAACCAGCATAGATCCATCTTAAAATTGGACCTAGAAAGCACCAAGAGGGATCCAATTCTTTTAGGTGTAAATTATTTTTATCTTAAACTTTTAAATGTTCATAAAAAATTACACCTCAAACATTTTTATCCCTTTAGTGGTAAATTCGGGTTGACAAGGATCTTTTAATTAATTTTCATTTACTTTTATTATTTGGTGAATTGATTTTGGATTGAGTGGACACTATATAAATATGAATCCACAATATAATTTATTTATTTATTAATGTTGGTTAATATAATTTTTTTTTATGTCGACCAGCATAACGTGACTAACGTGACAGGATCTCCCTCATACTGGGCTGAGAGCACCTCGCTTCTCTCGGTGCAATAAATTTATATATATGCATAATATTTGGTAAATATTACTATATTATTAAGAAAATAGCAATAAAATATAATATCCATAGAAAATAGATAAGAACAATATGAACACCAAGTATAAAAAAATTATTACATAAACATAATACTACAACAAACTTAAAAAAATAATATATACATGATACTATGACAAATTATAGAACAATCATAAATCACAAAGTTGCCACAAATCCATCTATAATTTACAATGCAATTTGTGATTGTTTTGTTGACTAAATAAAAAAATTGGTGATTTAAAGACCCACATGATTTTGAATAGTACAAAGTATTTTTAGTACATAAGCATACAATCATCATCATTTTCAACACCTCACAAACATAAACACAAACATCATCATACTAACATAAACATAACCCTATTTTTTAGCAAAAATGTAAATGCATCATTGCCATTTTCACAAATAAACATAAACATACAATTATTATCATTGTCGAAATCTAAGAAACATAAAAATAAACACCGTCATATATGCCATTAGTACCATCATTAACAGAAAAACAAAAATAAGCATGAACATACCATCATAAACATTACGTCATATTCATGTAATATACTGCAACTAACAAATTTAAACATCAATATCTAACACACATAACTAATAATACACGTAAACATAATTAACTTTCCATGATCATCATTTTCACCACATAAATAAATAAACATCTACATAAACATCAATATCAATATAAACATGAAAAACTCATTATATATATATATATATATATAACATCAAAGACATGATAAAATATGTAAAAAACAATAATATATCTCTAGTGTAATAATTGCTACAACATATCGGCTCCACCTCTCCCAGCAGAGGACTGATCAGTATTTGTCCTACCAGAGATAGTATATGCATCATCACCTACAACAAAAAAGCCAAAGGAAATATCAACACCTCTTTCAGTAGATCTAGGCGCATCAATACCCATACCAGAAAGAAAAAGAGGTCTAAGAAGAGGAAGGATAGGTCCATCAATATGAAGTGCACATCCCTCTCTAAGATGTCTAAAACAAAAACAGGTGTAGTAGAAGCCGTTGAATGGTCGAGTAGATGAGTATGGATGAAGTGTCAGTCAAACAAGAGTATAGGAAATGATGTTAACATAGGATCAAATGGAAGGTCAAGTAGAACTGTAGGACTAGATGATGACAAATATGGAGGAGGAGGACATGCTAGAGAAGGAGATGGATGAGACGTCGAAGGTGGAGGCGGAGGAGGTGGATGAATCTCACGCAAAGGGTCATCATGAATCTCATGGAAAGGGTCATTATGAATCTCACGCAACCGCATAGGCTATACACCTATAGCAACAAAAAATTTGGGCATTATGTCTGCCACATCCTGTATATATCTATCCTGAGGCCTACGTGGATGGTGGTCAGGATGTCTACCAGCCACCTCATGTAGGTCGGCCTAATCTTACTCTTCCATATCCTCATCATCATAAGAGGGAGAAGGTGGAACAACCTCTACATCAAATGTGTCACTATATGCAAAATATATAGTACAAAATAATAATTAGACAATTTTATTAAAAAAATAATATTTATTACATATCTCATTTGTATTAAATACAAAGGGAATAAAATGGAACTAGAACAATTTAAACATAACATTAATATTACCTCTGTCATTAGGTTTCTCATGCACTGTGAATATGATCTCTAGGTATCCTCTTCAATCCATGTCAATATATGGGTATGGCACCATTCCAAGTGAATTGTTGTCCTCACTGTCCAACATCTCCAACACATATGAGGTGATCCTACCAGGGAACTTAAGTTTCCCTATCTTGGGCATCATCTCTCCCCACATGCACATACACACCTTATTCATCAGCTTAGGAGGTAGGAAATCAAATGATGTCTTGGTGGTCGGAAACCTTTCAAAAAATAAACAAAAAATATATGAACCAAAAGGGAATTTGGACCTCGCATTAATTACTACACAAAATTTATCCAAAGCATAACAAAACTGTTGCAAAAAAATGGAATACCACTTAATGAATCTAGGTCTTTGCGCTAAAGAGTCAACATAATATAGTAAGGGGAAACTAACGTGATTCCCATTAGAAGTGTAGTGTGCCAGCTTCATAAGGAGAAGAGAGAGGCACCTAACATCATCTCAAAAAACAAAGATTTCTGAAGCTACCAACCACTCACCTGAAAATCATATAGATGCATGACAACATCACTGATATATCTCTGAGAGTAAGCTAGCTTACTCTCTACTGCAACACCAGCTGTGACATAGGGGAATCAAGGTAAATCCTCCCCTCTCCTAGATAGCCCAGTGATAAAATAAATATCCTCCTCAGTGGGATAGAACTAGTGACCACCACAAACACAGAATTTCTTCTTGTAGTGATCACAATGTCAGATCAACTAGCATAATAATGCACTGTATCCCTAAGTAAGGGATGTAGCCTCCTGGTAGAACATCAGGAGGCCAACAATATTGAAGGGATCTCTAGTATGAGCAATAATGAGGAGAAGTTAAAAATCCCTCTCCCTCTCCCTAGCCTCCCAATATCTGACCATGTTATATTGGTCAATCTGCTCATGGTCCTATTAAGTAGCACATTATCGCTCATGTCTATGTATTACATATCCATACAATTAAAAAAATATTTAGTAACTTAAACAATATTTTTATGAAAAAAAAACTTATAATCAATGAACCATAATAATACAAGTGCACCGTACGCGGTGATTTATCATCAAACATTCACCGACTACCGTGCATTTCCACAATAATACCACATTGATGATATATTTAATATTTTTACAATTGTTCAAAGCGGTACGTTAAATATATGTAACACCCCAGTTTTGACCCTATTTGCATTAAAATTGTATATGATGTATATATTGTAATTAATCATGGTGTGGAGCTAAAGGAAAAAGCCCCACCATTGAGTTAATGTTTTATGTTTCGGAAATTAAAATCATTGCCGATGGTATTTCGTGCTAGCCGACACATTATAATTTTGGCATCATGCAAATATGCAATTTAATTAAAAACCCACAACCAGCTATGTCAATGCAACAAATAATGAGTTGGGGGCATGATTTCCTAAGGATAGGGGGGGGGAGGTATTTAACCTTTGGGGCCAATGGGGAAAAGCCAAATGTCAATTAAAGAACCCATCAAACTGTCAACTAACTTTCTTGTCTCATTCACCCAATCATTTAAATTTTGCCAAAAATTGGTTGGGTTATAGTTATTGCATGAGGATGGGCAAGGTATGGAAGTCAGAAATTTGAATTTGGGGAAAACCCATTTTTGGGGAAAAACATTTTTGACTTTTGGGGCAAGTTAACACCCAAAATGCATGCCCATTTGGTCATACAACCACGTTCTCCATTTCCTCATGAAGTGGAATATTGGAAGTTGTTTTACCTTCACGTTTTTGCCTATTGTGTGCTCTCATTCACGTTGGGGGCTCATGGACGTTTTTCTCACCATCATTCATCCACGTTGGGGCTCTCTCGAACGGATGGGATTTTTCTGTGTGTGAAATTCGTTTTTGGGTTTGTTGGGTATGTTTTTCCCCACGTGGGAAGTCGTTTCTTCATTTTCCTCAGGTTGGGAATTCCTTTTTTTGTAATGACCTGTGGTTGGGTTTCTTCCCTAATGATTTTTGTTGCATTTCCCCATTGTTTTCCAAGATGAAAATCGTTTTTGTGTTGCCCAATGATTTGGAGGAGAGACCACGTTCTCTTGGGTGTTGTTGAGTCCATTTTTTGCCATGTTAGGGCCAAAACGTCCATGGGAATCGAATTGTTGTTAAGGGGTTGTTTTTACCCATCTTGGCAACTCATTTTGTTGACAAAATGTTTTCCTCAACCAAGAAATCGTGTATATCATTGTGTATGCATCTATGATTTGGTCTATATTGAATTGGGATTGGAAATGGGGTCTGACCAACTTGATAAACCTAGTGTGTGAAGGAACCTCACAGACAGTTCTAAGGGGATGGTTTTCTTCTTTGCACACACTAAATAGCACTGGAAGGGAAGGAGTATCCCGAGGGACTATGTAGCAGAGAAGGGGATGCTTCGTTGTGTTGGGTGGGTAGATATTTAGAAGCCATGCTAGATTTGGTGCAAGTGTCCATATCTCTATTGACGAGCTCACTAGCTTAGTAGTCAGCTTATCCATCTCATTTGCATCCTGATAAGCCCAACTGTGTTGGCTTGGCTTAATTTTGTGGTATCCTTGGCTATGTGTGAGACTGCTAGTGTTCCTTATTCCTTGTGGGAATCATGCCCAGCTTGGGGGTGTAGGTGTTTCTGAGAGATTGAGGAGCACACTGGCTTATGGTTGGGTGGAACGTTGCAACGACATAGCTGGTTGACGGATGAGCTTCTTCATAAGATAAGTATCTCTGCATTAATTCTCTACATTGTATTTGATTAATGAAAATGATGAACATGTGTATGCTTCCACTATATGTTAAATATTTATGCATATGTGCATGTATTAGTTCAATGCATTTCATTTTTTCATGTGTATGTTAATGGGATTTAAATATCCCAGGTAAGATAGCAGTAGTAGTCGCGTCCTCTCTCCGGTAGAGGGGCGGGGACGTGACAATATCCAACGCACCACTAGAATTTGTAAGATGGACATAATGGCATGCCTAAATCATATTAACGCATCAGTGTGTCTCACTTCATGATAGTAACATTAGCGATTTTTTATAAGTTTAATTCTAGTGTGCCCATTTCACATTAGAGAACCTTTACCAATACACTAACGTGGAATGGGAGCACCAAAATTAAATTTGTTTAAAATGATTAATGACTATGTTTCTAGCGCGTTCAGTCCAAGTAAGTGCAATGTAAACTATTTGTTTCCTTAAACCAAATGCACAGTTTATGAAAAATTGTTATATAAATTTAAAAAATTTCACGATGTGCTTAAGAAATATAAGAGCACCGGAAATGGTGCGCTCCATTTCCATAGAAAAACCATATCATTACCATATTTATCATACTATGTTAACCGGTGCGTTCATTATATTAAAATGAACTGTTAAGCCTGCGCATATTTTTAGTGCGCCCAGGCCATGTCAGAGCACCATAACTGGTGTCGTAACATGACCAAGGTGTACTAGATAATTTAATTTTTATTTTTTAAATTATTTATGTTTTATGTTTATTTATTTTTTACTTTTTATTAAATCATTATAAAATAAACTGTGTGCCCTATAAAAATTTACAAGGTGCACTAGTGGCGAGTGTATGAACGGCTCAAACATACAGTGTAGAATTTTTTAATTTAAAAAAATAGATAAAGGATTCAATCAAAAAATTAATCCGCTAAAAAATTAAATAATGAGTTGATAACCAACTTACTTGCTGAACGACTTTTCAGGGAGGCATCCTGACAATGTATGTAAATTTTAAAATTTTGACCACCTTTTGTCAAAATTCAAACCAACAACATCACCCAATATGGATGAAGATTGTTACCATGTAGACCACATATGTTAGGGTGTCCAAGTGGATAAGCTTTCGCACTGGTGCTCTTGGGCCTAAATGCAATGAGAAATGGTAAAAATGAATTTTACGGTGTAGGTTTTTTTTTATTAAACCTTGTTTTGGTGTGTTTCAAATGAAGTGCACCAGTTTTTTCTTGTAACCCCGATGAACCAGAGAATAGGGTTTCAAAAAAATTGATGGGTATTCCAACATATTTTAATGTTAAAACTCAATGTGTTTGTATAATAGAAACACATCGGTTCTTTTACTATAAAGACGCATCGTTAAGCAGGTTTGCAAATTCAATTTAAATGAATTTATTATAAAGACGCACCATATAGCGGAATGCAGTGCATTTATTTATTATACACACACCAGACTTGTGTTTGGTGTTATCATGAGCACCAGTATTAGATTTGTTAGTAAAATATAAATTGAAACAACAGTGCGTTTAAGTGTATTAAAGCACTAGGTAGTGACACATCAAGCGCACTGGAGCGTTTATACACATAAACGCAACATATAATCTTTTTGTAATTAACACAAGTTTTAAATTAAATGTTTGGTTATTTTTAGTTTTCCTCGATTTCGGTATGAATTTAAACGATTTTATTATAAAGACACATCGTATAGCAGAATGCAGTACATTTATTTACTATACACGCACTGGTTCGTTTGGTGTTATCATGAGAACCGATATCATCTTTATTAGTAAAATATAAATTGAAATGATGGTGCATTTAAGTGTATTAATCGCACTACGTAGTGGCACATCAAGTGCATCGGTATGTTTAATACATGTAAATGCACCGCATAACGCTTTTGCAAGTAACACAATTTTTTAAATTAAATTTTCATTGATTTATATTTTTTCTCCATTTCAGTGCGGTATCATCTACTTTGCACTGATGCAACATCATGTGCAATGCATCGGTACACGTACATAGAAAACACACTAATTGGAAAAATATCCGCTAAAACCTCGGTACGCTGGCCTCTACTAGTAACCTATGCTATAAATGAATTTTTGGCCTTTCTTCTAATGGGATTCTGGTATAACCTCTTCTAGAGGGTCTTTTACTTGTAGTGTGTCAATGCTTCCATATAGGAATGTTAAATACAAACAACAGAGGAACTAGATACAATCTCTGCAATACCTGAAAAATAAATTATGTGCCAATTAAAGAACTTATTACAATCCAATAAATATGATATCACATAGATTCAAAAAATAGTTTTACTCAAGAAATTAATTAGCAAGAGCATATAATGATCATAAAAAATTTCTTATAAAAAACAATGAAATTGATTTTACACAAAGGTCAACAATAATATATAAATAAACCAAATAATGATCACAAGATGATACATATAGAAGGTTCATTATCATTATTAGAAGAGTGAGGATGTGTTAGAATACTGAGCAAAAAAATAATCAAATAAAACAATGATACCACTTCTAGATATGAAAATATATCCACCAAAAAACTAATATCAAAGCACAAATTCCTTTCTTGACGTCACCCTTACCATACTAAATATCCATGTCCCTGAAAATGACAAAACATCTTCCACACAAAGAAGGTTAGAGACAAATAAAACATGAACAAGACAACATCTACGAACATTATGAATAAGAATAAAACCCTAATGCAAAGAGATCAAGAAGCTCATGACAAGAATATTAAGATAAGAGATGGATAAAACCATAAATTTCTTACTGAAACCAAATCCCAACAGCTACTAAAAGATGGATTTGTCACTTTACACCATAAAATTGAAGGCAAAAGAAATTTAAAATTTAAAATGTCCATAACTCAATCAATATTTCCCAGAATTTTCAATATAACCTATCGTCGGAATTGGAGAATCCATTATGCATCCACTTATGTAGACAAAATAGAAATATGGGCATTCAATCAAAAGATATTTACTTTGTAGTATGTGCAGCTGTCACCCAAAAAACTGGAAAAAATGATTTTAAAGTAGCGATATCTCCACCCTATGGACTCCAAACGAGATGTTTTTTTTTTAAATTGAGTATTTTTTCCAGAGGAACTCAGATCTACAATTTATTTCTTCAAAATCTACACAAAAAGTGTAAAAAAATGTCCTGAAAGTCGCCTCCCAATTTTACCTTTCTCAGGAGCCCATTAGGGCAGAACTATTATTGGCAAACATAAACCCAATATAGAAAAATAGGATAACCACACAAAACAAAAATATAGGCGTGGAATATCATTTAATTTTCATTAACTAATGTACATATATACATTAGAAGTGACCCTTGGATTTCATTTTCCCAGTGGCCTCTTGGACTCTCGGGTGACTCTTGGTCTCCCCTGTGACTCATCATTTCCTTTTCTCATGAAAATGATGAATAATGATAATACAATCGTATGGGAAAATGATAACCCAAAGGATTATATTCCTAAAAATTCCATCCTTAATCCAAAGGGTGTATAGGGTCCAAGAAAAAGACGAGAGATTAAAAAAAGGCTTGGTAAACCACTTTGCCAAGCATGTTAGTAGAATTTTGCACTATCTTCTACTAAAATATAAGAGTTGTTTGAAGGGATGTGTAATATCTCGAATTTTGACCTAACACTAATGGGCATAAGTCCCATTGCATATGATGTTGCTTTTATGTTTATATTTTGTATATTGGGCATAAAACCCCACTGCACATGAGTATGATGATTTGTTATATATATTGGGCGTAAGCCAATGCATATGTTTTCTTTAGCATATATGTGATTGTATGTGTTGGGCGTGGACCCTGAAGCACATGATTGATGTGAATTTGTGTTGAGCGCGAGCTCTGGAGCACAAGAGTGATTTGATGTTTGTGTTGAGTGTGAGCTCTCGAGCACATGAGTGTTTTGATGTTTGTGTTGAGATCTAGCTCTGGAGCACATGTGTTATGAAATGTTTGTGTTGAGCATGAGCTCTGAAGCACATGGAAAATAAGAATTGAAAGTTTTGAGCATAAGCCCCGTAGGATTCCAAGTTGATGTTGAGCGTAAGCTCTGCAACATCGGATCCTTGGCCATTGTATCCCTAGGTGTATTATATGAGTACATCCTAGCATTAGTGTTGCGCGAGATACTCTGGAATTGCACTAAAGTGTAACCCCCTATTTTTAGCATTAAGTATGGGCTCTGAATAATGCTAAGAGTTACTAAAAATGAGTCTAATAAAACACTGACCTCATCTTACTTAATTTTAAGTTGATTAAATGAAATTTTGAATTTATGTGTCTCATCAAGTACTGAAGAACTACCACAATATACGAGGTAATCCAACATGCAAGGAGGTTTAGAGCTTTCTAACTTAATTGACCTAACCTTATGTGAAGGCCTTAACAAAAGAAATGATTATAAGAAAATGAAAGTACCGTGTAATTGGGATCATGCTATATGATACCTAAAGTAACATATATAGTTTATACATGTTATGAATAAAAGAATAAGCATATGTATTAGTCATAAAGAAATAATAGTAACTATAATTAATAAATGAATAACCTATGCATTTTATTTAAGTAATGATTAAATAAATATCTAAATACCTAAAGAGTCAAAATAGGAACTAGTCAAAGAGTTCCTAAGTTAAATTAAATAAATATTAATTTCACATAAATCAAGTAAAAGATTATTTCAAGAAAATAAATGATTCTTGATCCAACTGAAATTTAACTGCCATTTTTTCAAAAGATTGTCTATAAAAACCCAATCCAAAGAGAAGCTTGGCAATCCCATTATATTATATTTACTCATTATTCTCCTAAGAATTTTGGAGAGCCTTTTTCCAAAAAGTGAAAGCAATTTGGTACAGAACCTGATATTCCAGATAGGTGAAGCCTTACCTTTAGGAGCTCTAGACTACTTGCATGTTGGAACCAACTCGGGGGGATCCGGATTGAAACCAGGAACAGTTCCGGGTCATGGTTGGGTGGAACATGGTAGTTCCCAAGTTATTCGATTGACATATCTGAGGTCAGAATTGTCTATGTTCTTATTAATTATGTGTGCTTGAGTGTGCATGGTTCTAGCCATTAAATATATACAAATTGCAAATATGAGTTTTTTACCTTCTCTATAGTTCTTACAAATTTGATTAAAGCACGGTTTATAATCTTGAACGAAAATTTGTATATTGTATGTATGCTTCAACTAGATTTTTTTTCCTTTTGTTTATAGAGCCTTAAAACCTGAACTATTAGTATATAAACCCTAGGAGTAGATGTTATGCTACAGTTTAATTTATTTTCTTAAATAATAAACGCAACCATTATTACCAAGCTAGGAAAATATAGTTTATATTCTTTTAGTATTGTTTAAATTGTCAAACATGCATATCTTAGATTTTAAACTTTAGTTATTCAAATAAACTAGCTATGGAAATTCTGCTCAAAACTTTAAAACAAACCATTTACAAAATTATAACCATACAAACCAGAGATCCAATCTCTAAGTTCTTGAAACTAAAACTATGTCCAAAACATTTTAAAAATTAAATAAACTACAAACTGAAATAAACAAACTAAACAATAGCTTGAAACTCTTAAAACCATTAAAATTAAACTCTCAATTATATCCCAAAGCACTGACAGATTTCATATTGCCAGCGCATAGGATTTTATTTTCATATTATAATCCAAACATAAACATCACAATGTATCACCAAATAAAAATATATTTAAACACTAAAATCCATGCTAAGAAAACGTATTGCATTACAAATATTTTAACCGAGCCCAACCATTGAAACCCGCAAAGGTTTGGCTGTAGGTTGTCAGATATAACAACAACTAAAATGATAAACAAAGAATTAAAATAACTAAATACCTAGAACGAAATTATCGAGACAAATTCATACCCTGCGCATCGCACTTGTGGAGTCTTGTTGATACAACCATAATCTCACATTTACAAAACCAATTCTTACACCTCTAATATTTTCTTTGAATAAAAATGCATCTAGGATCGAATCATGTGAGATGCCCAAACCTAAAACTATTCAAACAGCAAACCTATATCATTAAAACGTCCCAGGATCGAATCCTGTAGGCACTATTAATAAATCAAAACAAAAACGTTGTGAAATATACAGTAAGGGTTTCGCCTCTCAAGTTGCTTGAAGCTCTTCATTGTAAACCAACAGTTTAAACATAAATAGAGATACACTCTTTACACCCTTGCACAATCACATTTTAAAAACTTAAATACAAATACAGGCTTCATATCCATGCCTAGGGATAATCCAAGCTTCATGCTTATGGCCACAAGGTAAGACCCATCCTCAACAATTAAATAAAATCATACACCCATGATTTTATCACCTCAGGAATATATTTCATAAAATACATAGTCAAGCTATCCATGGTTCCATTGCAAGAAATGACATTGTAAGAATTAAATGCACCATAAATATAAACATAGATATTCCATTAAAACTTAAAACAACTCATTACAAATCGTTGCAAAACGATACACAGAGCCGAGCCAAGAATCAGACAGTTAAGCTCATATTTTCCCAAAACATTACATATGGTAGTGCCATGGAGAAAGACTACACAGTCGCATCCCTTGGATGCTCAACAACTATCAAAACCAACCAACAAAACTACACAACAATACATTTCCCCACTCAGAGTTTGAATCTATGTCAAAACAAACACACAGTGGTAAGGGCCTTGCCAATTTCGGGGCTTACCGAAATAATGGTTGCGCAAGAAACCTATGGCACCACCATCAAACCATGAAAGAGCCATTATTTTTCACCTACACAAAACCCACACAAACACTGTTAGGAGTATGCAAGCAAAATCGTATTCAAAACCAAAAGCATCACATTGTGCAGACTCAATGAACTTGTTTACCTTACAAGAGAGCAAGAAGGTTGTTGTGTTGTGCATCATGGCTCCCAGAAGCATGAGACCACCGTAAAAAAACCAGCGAAGACCAAATGAATCAATTTCCAACCCTAATCAATGCTTAGGAATTTCTTCCCATGCTTCCCAATAACCATTTAAGTCGCCACCCTCTTCAACACTCTCCATCAAAACGAAACCCACAACTCTATAGTTTTGTTCACGTCATGAATCCATAATTCATCACCCACCAACGTTAAACCATAAAACCCCCAAATGTCATGCTATTACAAAGTTGCTATGGCATATGAAATATGCCATAAATCCTAAACCCAGTTTTTACTATATAGTTTCCAAAGCATATATTACAAAGTAGTTAAGGCTTTAAACCTTAGCATAAAAATGTTTACCATAAAGTTTATATACATGCATATAATGAATCTCTTAGGAACCTTATGAACATAAAACTTAGGTATAGTTAGGCCTAGGACTTTATTCCTCTTTTTTCACCCATATTTTAATATGAGTATTGTAGTGTAGATGTAGTGTTGTAGGATACTTTTAATTGCCACGGTCACAGACAGAGTTTACCGACGAGATAACCTGCACAAGAGTAGGATTCTGTATTAGTTCATGACGAACTAAGTAAGACCCTTAAAGCAATAGGAATCCTTACCATTTTTTAGTGGTCCCTCATGGGATAAAACCCTACCACTCCACGCCTTGAAATACGAAGGCAAGTCAGCCCCTTATGAATAAAACCAGAAACAAATTTAAAGACATAGGAAATAAAAGTAAAATGTAACATAATGTAAGTGTCAAAATATGTCCTCAACTAGTAGATAGACAGAGTAACCATACAAACAATACCAAGTAATAGAACACCATCACATAAATGCATCATCATCAAAGAGGAAAATACATACAGGGAAAACAACTTACAACACCTAGGTCTTGTAGTCAACCAAGTTTTATTCTGCAGAAATTAAACAAATGTCTTTGAATTATGGTATTTTATTATCCTACAATTTTTTTTTATTTACAAATTTTAGGGACATTACAAGGGGTTTTGACTTACCAGCAACCAAAATGATAGTAGAAGCTGAAATATTTTACCATGTGGGTGGTTTGATGCTGACCACAAACTATCGAATTTTGTGTGGAGGCTCAGAGGTTATGTTTGGACCTTGGAATGGATGCTCAGAGGTTCTCTAGCATAAGCAATAGGAAGCTGAAGCCTTCTGTTGAATTAGTGGTTTAAGGTTGACCACTAACCATCTAGAGAGTTGAAATAGGAAGTGGCCAGTTGCATCTTACTGAACACTTACAACTTTACAATCATTTTCCAAGTGAGTTAGCTAGAATCTTGCACTTGCTTCTGCTACATGAAGGTGATCTCGATACCGGTAGTTTTAGGATGCCCAACAACTATGGATCTTAGTCGAACATAGATCTTCACACATTCACTTGTTATGGATTACTTGATCCCACTCGCTTGTTACTAACGGTCTTCATTTCCCCTCTGTCAGAAATAATGTAAGGGGAGGAGAGTCTCAAGGTGCCACAACTAGACACAAAGCACATGAGAACTCTAAAAGTGAGGAGATTCTCAAGGTGTCACACAAAGACACAAAACAAATGAGAACTCTAAAAGTGAGGAGAGTCTCAAGGTCTCAGAACTAGACACAAAACACATGAGTACTCTTGAAATGGTTTTGTTAATCAATATATGCAGTTACATCACTAAATATATCCTTTGAAACTGGATGTTCCTGAAGATCACTTACTTTGGCTTGAAGAAGGTTGTGACTGCTCATTATCAAAAGTAGGATTGGAAACTTGAAGATGACATAGTGTTCCCCCATGTTAGGTTCAAGAGGAGACGTATGTGTAGAGTAAAAATACAGGGCTTCTTGCAACTCCACCCTTTAGAAATAAAATTCATCAGATTCAAACCTTAAAAGGTAAAGGGTGTCAATCTCAGCAAAAAATGCACCTATATACAATACATAATTCATCATATTTCTTCTGATTTTAATACTTACAGAACACAATCAAGTACCAAAACTACCTAAGAACTTGCAAACAGACATAGTTGCAAGTTACATATATCATGTTTGAATTGAGGAATCAACTATACCTAAATGGTTTGGATCTAGTTCTATGCTTTTATTCTGTTGAAGCAACTGCACACTTACTAGTTTTTTATCTACAAATGCTCATCATACTTCTTGCAACACAATCTGGACAATTACTCCCAATACAGTCATTCATCGGCTAAAAAATGTTCCAACACTTTTTGCAACAGTTTACAAAAATCACATTGCTGCAACAAAACTCTACAATAGTTAATTTAATTTAGCAACATTATGACATTCAATTCTACAACATACAAATTCAATTCTGCAGCACTAGGGAAATGATTTTTTGCAACAATATGCAAATCAATTATGCAGTTGTTTATGTTATAATGATAAATACACAGAAAAATACATTCATATTGAGCTCAAATATTCAATAAAGATTAAATGATGGAAAAAATGTAAGAACAATATTGTAGCAAGAGGACGTGGTCCTTTAATGGAAAGAGGATTATGCAATACAACGTTTCTATTAGCATCTTGAAGGTTTTCAAGCATAATTCTCATCACACGAGTTTACCATCAATGCAGACATGTTCTAGTCCCATGCTTCAATGCATATAGATGTTAAACAAAAATGGATGATTCACACAAAATCCCACAACTACACTACTAACAATCTACAATCTTGAGGAGAACAGTTTATTCATGAAGAGATATTTACCCTCTTTCACCAATACAAAGATGTTCACCATATGAAATCACAAACATTTTCACCGTGAAAGGGAGAAATAGTAGTCTTCCTTAGCACTGGAATCTATAGGTACTTGGGGAGGTTCTATTCTTCAATTGCGAACAACTTCCATCCAACGGGAAGCTTCATACTCACCACAAACTAAGCTCACAAAGGTAGTTGCATATGGAGTCTACGGTCTTCAAGCATGAGTATTTGATTGTGAGGATACCAACACAGCTCCACTTCATGATCTTATTGTTTCCCACATATGTAAGACCAGCCTTGCCAACATCCAAACTTAAACAACCAATAGTGTGTTTTCCCTAGGGTTTCTTTTCTTATAGGATGATGATCAATCCTACAGAAGACAAGGCTTGTAAGCTACTATCTGAAATAATTTGTAAATGTTCCATGAGTGTAGGCTACTAGCACTTACATGAGCTCTAGTAAATTGAGTAAATTTTAGAACTGTTGGCTTTACAGATTATATCCTCAGGGTTCTCTATTGCAACAATTAATTTCAAGGCAATATGAATATTTTCCAAAGTCTTTCCAAGTTGATGATAAATATGTAGTCTGAGAATGTCTTGTAATGATCATCTCAAAGTCACATTCTTTATTATCAAGGTGAAGATCTACTATATGCATCACTTGAGTGCCTGCTTCTTTCTTCAACTTGTTGAACATTTACAATGGAGTCTTCACTCATGTTTCCACTGTGGAGTTTGGTAGAAGTTCGCGGTTCACCAATCTTCATGAATTATAGAAAATGTGATACTCACAAAGAAACTTTCTTCAATGGATGCCACATCATCACCATCCTCATTCCCATTATCACTTTTGTCCCCATCATGCTCATTGTCACCATCACCATCATCATGCACATTTTCACCATTACCATGCCCATTGTCGCCATCACCATCATGCCTTAACATCATTATGCTCATGTTGTCAGCACCATCGTCTTCATTGATCATCCATCATCCACCATTATCCAAATGCTCATTGTCTCATTATAGTGAGTGGCTACAAACTAGGGTTTCTAGGGTTTAGAATACAAACTAGAGTTTATTGTAGAAAATAGGGTTTCTATGGTTTATATTACAAACTCAGGTTTAGGCTACAAACTAGAGTTTGTAGGCTAGACTCTAGGGTTTCTAGGATAGAATCCAATCTCTAGGTTTGTATGCTTAATCTTGAACTCCTCTATTATATGACCTTAACAAAAATGTACCCTTCACTCAAGAAAAAACACTCATTAAAAATGGGAAGTGTTTTATACCATATTTTAACACTTGCATTAGGAAGTTTCATCAAAACTTAGGGTGTTGACTAATGACCTAGGAAGACCAACTTTGAGATTCAAGGTAGAGGTAGGGGTTAGATCCTATAGGATGGGAAACAAGGTGTTATTTAAAAATAGGATCCTAACACAGGAAAGGATTTTGATATGTATTTATTTGTAGCTTGAAATTTTTTGGATTCTAGAGACCAATTAGCTCATTTTCACTATAATACCATCCGGATTCTCATTGTCACCATGCCAATTCTCATTTTCTCCATCTCCATCATGATTCATCAACACCATTCCCATTTTCACTATCAAGGTCACCACCATCCTCTTCATGCTGATGTTTTCACCATCACCATCTTCATCATCCCCGTCCTCATCCCCATGTCAATTGTAACCATCTCCATACTTATTGTCCCATCACTTCCATGTTTCATCAACACCATGCCCATTTCCACCATCAATTTCAACTTCATCCTTATCATGTCCATGTTGTCACCTTCTCCATCCTCATCGTCCCCATCCTCATCGTCCCCATCCTCATCATGCCCATCCTCACAATTTCATAAACTAGAGCTTGGATTAGTAAGATACAATGCAATTTTTACATGAGAGGGTCAACTTTGGAAATTCCCTATTTGTAAATTTGTGGCTAGTGTTCCCATGTAGAAACTACCCAAACATGCTTGTAAGATATCACAAAACTCAATTTTGTTTCACAAATCAAATCCTATGCCCCAAAAAGGGATTCACACGTATCCCTAAAAACATCCAAGAGGTGAGTTTAAACATGCCATAAATAGATGATCGTGGCTTGGATTGACGACCCATCGACTCCCTTGGAATTAGAACATCATAATAATTCTAGGGGTTCCTATCTCATGTGGATCAATGGCATGAATCTTGTCATGTTTCACAATTTCATGAATTAGGTTTTGGCTTAGTAAGAGATGGTGCAATTTTTGCATAAGGGGTTCAAATATGGAAATTCCTTTACTGTGAACTCATTGCTAGAGTTCCCACATCCAACATATCCAAACACACTTGTAGGATCTCATGGAACTCAATTCTACATATTGGATCAAAGTCTATGTGCATCATAGGGATTCAACATGTGTCCATGAAATCCTCTAGGAGGTTATTTTAAATGGGTCATAAAACAATGGTTGTGCCATAGGTCAATGAACCATCAAATCCATGGAAATCAGGACATCAATATAATTTTAGGAGCTTCTCTCTTGTGTGTGTCCATGGCCCAGCTCTCATCTTGTTTCATGATTTCATAAACTATGGTTTGGCTCAGTAAGAGATAATGTCAGTTTTGCACAAGGGGGGGGACTTTGGAAATTCCTTGACTGTGAACTCATGGCTAGCATTCCCATGTTGAACTTTCTCAACCACACTTGCAATATATCATGAAACTCAATCATGTTTCTTGGATGAAATTATATGCCCTCGATAGGGATTCAAGATGTGTCCATGAAAAACACTAGGAGGTGAGTTTAAATGGGCCAAACGTTGATGACCATGGATCAAATAGGTGAAATTTCAACTCCGTTGGAATTGGGAAATAATAATATTTATAAGGGTGCCTCTCTCATGTCTGTCCATGGCCCATATCTTTTCCTATTTCACAATTTCATAAACTAGGGTTTGGCTCAGTAAGAAACAATGCAATTTTGCACAAGAGGGTAAATTTTGGAAATTCCTTGAATGTGAACTCGTGGCTAGTGTTCCCACATCAAAACTTCCAAAAAAACATGTAGGACATTATGGAACTCAATTCTTCTACACAAATCAAATCATATTCCCCTGAGAGGGATTCAGCATGTGTCCCAGAAGCCTCCAAGAGGAAAGTTTAAACAAGCCATAAAATGATGACCGTGCCTTGGATCAATGGATCAATTAATCATTGAATCCATTGGATTCCAGACATCGGAATAATTTTAGGGTTACTCTCTCATGTGGTTCCATGGCCTAGATCTTGTCATGTTTCACTATTTCATAAACTAGGGTTTGACTTACTAAGATGTTGAATTTCGTTGAAATTTGATATTTTGATATTTAGACAAAGAATTACTAAGTAATTTAAAGAAATGAATCAATCATACACATAATAATTCACACATAACAAATTATGTACCCTGGGGAAAACCCTCAAAAAAATGAGTGAGAAAAAACCCAACAAATCCCCTTAGCACAATGACAGATAGAAGAAAATCTCTCTTACAACTGCAGATTACATTTGACACCCCTAGTGAAAGATAAGAGAGAATCCAAACACCCTCAGTGATGATCACTGATCAACAAGAGAGAAGAAATAATGATCAGGTTATCCAACTGTATGCCCTGCACACAATTGAACTTGCAACTATTGGTCCCATGCAAGAAGTAACTAATGCTTGCATGGAGAATCAACTATGCAACTTGATGTCATCAATCTTGCACAACAACTGCGCAATACCTTTTCATTATTGGCATGTATCTTTGCTCTTCTGATTTCACGATGAACTTGCCTTCCAGCTGGATGCCAGACCACTTAGTTAGGATCACGGTTAGGATATTAACTCAAGTGTCATAACTTAAGTGTCGTCTTTTAGTTTAACATAAGTGTCACAACTTAAGTGTCGCCTTTTAGTTTAAGTAAATTATCATCATGAAAAACACTCTTAGTTCACTAGATCTTCTTTATTAAAACTTAATTAATTCTCTTAATTAAATATCTTCTTGATTGCATCTCACTTAAGTGATCAATTCGAGTTCTCCTTAATTAGTTGAAGTGTTCCTTGTTAATATCACTTGAACTCAAACAATTTGGGTTCTCCTTAATTAACTGAGGTCTTCATCATGAGAAATTTGAATTTTCTTCATTCTTGATGCAAATTATATTTATATCTTGTCTTATATACATGGTCCACATGTGCCAACTTTAATGGATATATCATATCAATTATACTAAGGATATTTGTCCAATGATGTAATCATATTGTTTTACCATCGTTCCAAGTGGTCATATGCTCAAGTAATTCACTCTAGAGGTGGCTAGTCTCTAGAGGAGACATAATAGATCATCCATATCAAGTGACCATGGTTAGTAATACATCACACATCATTCATTATTCGGCATGCAAATAATTACCTATACACATAAGGTACCACCTCAACACATGAGGATCTGACTTGAAACACAAGTCCTTAGTCTTTTCCAACAAGACTGTACAACATCATTACTTTGACATGTCAAAGTTGATTCCTCAACACATGAGGCCTAACCTTTACACATAAGGTTACTCAGTCATCCTTGAATCTAACTCAAGAATCTACTCCAACTTTCCTGATTCCAACTCAATCTCCTTAAGGGATTACCACAACACATGAGGCCCAATCCTGGCGCACAAGATTGGCTTGGAGAATGACAAATGATGTTGTAACTTTAACATAAGAGACAATGTAATTTTTTCGCAAGGAGGTCAAATTTGGAAATTCCTCAACCGTGAACTTGTGGTTAGCATTCCCATGTTGAATTCTTCCTAACCACACATACAATATCTCATGGAACTCAATTATACTTCCCAGATAAAATTATATGCCCCCGAAAAGGATTCAACATGTGTCCTTGAAAAACCTCCAAGAGGTGAGTTCAAATGAACCATAAAATGACAATCATGGTGTGGATAAATGAACCATTGAATCTGTTGGAATCAGGACATCAAAATAATTCTAGTGGTTCCTCTCTCACATGTTTCCATGGCCCACATTTTGTCATGTTTCAAGATATCATAAACTAAGGTTTGAATCAATAAGAAGCAATGCAATTTTTGCACAAGGGGGTTAATTTGAAAATTTATTGACTGTAAAATTGTGGATAACATTCCGATTTTGAAGCTACCTAAACAAACTTGTAGGATCTCACATAACTCAATTAAGCTTCTCATATTAGATATTGTATCCTCGATAGGGATTCAACATGTGTCCCTGAAAGCCTCAAGAGGTGAGTTTAAATAGGCCATAAAATGATGGCCTTCACTTGAATAGATGCACAATTGAATCCCTTCAAATCGAGACATAATAATAGTTCCAGGGGTTCCTCTCTTGCATGGGCCCATGACCTAGATCTCATCATGTTTCACGATTTCATAAGCTAGCTGGGTTTGTCTCAGTAAGAGACAATGCAATTTTTGCGCAAGGGGATCAAATTTGGAAATTCCTCATCCGTGAACTCGTGGCTAGAATTCCCATATTGATCCTTCCCAAACACACTTGCAATATCTCATGGAACTCAATTCTTTTTCCTAAATCAAATTCTATGCCCCTGGCAACTATTCAACATGTCTCCCTAAAAGCCTCCAGGAAGCAAGTTTAAACAGGCCATAAAACAATGAGTGTGGATTAGATAGACAAACAATATACTCCACTGGAATCAAGACATTAGGATAATGCTAGGTGTATGATCCGGTGGATTATTCATCTTCAAAAATTACACTGATCCAATATGGTACAATGGTTATTAGTCTTATGGTTCCATGTAACATTTGTGCAAAGGGTCGCGCGGTTCGACATAACATCGCATAGTGCGCGGTTCGACATAACATCGCAGGGTCGCGCGGTTCGACATAACATGGCATGATGCGTGGTTCGACATAACATCGCATGGTGCACGGCTCGACCTAACATCTCATGGTGCACGGTTTGACATAACATCGCAAGGTCACGCGATTCGACATAACATTGCATGATGCGTGGTTTGACATAACATCGCATGGTGCGCGGCTCGACCTAACATCTCATGGTGCACGGTTCGACATAACATCTCGTGGTTCGAACGGTCAAGTCTTACGGTTGAGACTTGGCATCTGGCGATTTGTGCACCATCAAGAGGTAATATAAAATGGGTTGTAACATGCTCGCGCAGTTAGTTGGCAACGTTATGGCGGTCTTGCACACCGTAAAGGGGGAACCTCAAATGGTTCGTGAAAAGCCAGTGCGGTCAAGTGTATACCCTCTAGCGGTCTTGTGCATAGTTAAATGGCACTATTTTGGTGGTTAGATGAGGGTGCGCAGTCATGTTTGCTACGACATTTGTATGCTACGACAGTGGATCAGTTATATAGCGAAGTTCTCATATGAAATAGTTATATGTTGCGACATTTGTAGAGTTTAGTTATATGCTGCGATAGTGGATATAACATTTGGAACAGCTCTAAATGTGACAGATACCCATTGTGTGGCGGGATAGCAATACCATACATGGTATTAGATGGAACCGTTGGGAACCGCTGTGACATTTGGCGGAACAGAAATGAATGTAACGTATAGCTAGTTGAAACGTTTCGACGGAAATTAAAAGATAGCATATGGAATATGAAAAGACGGGTAGCAGACGAGTCGAACCCGTTACTTATCCTCCCACTGAACGCTTAAATAGACGATTCTGGCTGCAGTGAAGGGGGTTCAGATTGTTTAGAGCACCAAGAGTTTTGTTGTGAAGTGTCCAGATGCTGTTGCTGTGGAAGTCGACATTCTCTGTTATAATTTTAGCTTTCTTTGCCTTTTGAAGGCTAATTGTAATTTCCAGAAGAGAGGTCTTGAAGACTCTGTACAACATTTTGTTTACAGTTGTTGAAGTTGATTCCAGAACCATTTTTGTACCATTTTAAAAAGATTAATTGGATCGGTACCCATTGGAGAGGGACCCGGAGACATAGCCGAGTGAAGGGGGTGAACTCCGTTATCAACTTTTGTTTGTGACTCTCTGATTCTCTGTGTTTTTTTTCCCCACATCTGGTTATTAGTTTTGCTTTTGATTTCTGTTTAAGCATTTAATTTTTGTTAATGCTGTTTCATGAATTAAGCAAACTGGTAAACACATTCTTTAAAAACTTTTAATGCACTCAAGTTGAGATCCGATGGATCATATTATGGTATTAGAGCAGTTTAACTGCTTGTGCAAGTTTGTGAATGCTTACCAGGTCCAGGTTAAAGCTTGGTGAAGGAGAATTAGTTGAAGGAGATCCTGAGATTGGCTCAAGGAGAACATTCTCAAGAACCATGTCTTCTCCACGAGGGGAAGAAGAATGACATACAGAACGGGAAAAACCTGTTATTTCTTAAACTGAGTTTTTGGAGGCTTTTATCAGTATGAAAGCCATGATGGAAATTCTTCTCGATGAGCTAGCAGAAAGGAAGAAGAAAGAAGAAGGATCTTCATCCAAAGATGCCGAAGTGAAGAAGGAAGAAAAGGGTAAAAGAGTAGGAGGTGATGGTGATCCTCCTAAAACTAATCAAACTTTCTCTTCTTCTCATATTTCTCATTCACATAATGCAAATCCTAATATGCCTTATTTCAAATTGGATGTTAAATTCGAATTGCCAATTTATAATGGAGATTTAGATGCTAAAAAGTTAGACAATGGGATCAAGCAGCTTGAAGTATATTGCAGGGTGCAGGGAATTATTGATGACCCTTCTAGGATTCAATTGGCCACTTTGAGAATGAGTGGTATGGCTCTTACTTGGTGGGAGAGCAAGATTCATCAAGATCTTCGAAAGAACGGTAAAATTATTTCAATTTGGAATGAATTCATTGAAGTATTAAGGAAGCAATTTTATCCTTTAGGACATATTCAACAATTAACCATGAGTTGGAAAATGTTTAGACAAGCTAAAGGACAAAATATTCAAGACTATACTCATGAATTCAGAAAGAGGGCTATTGCATTGAATGTTTCATTAGATACACAGGAAACTCTTCTTAAGTACATTGGTGGCATGCATTCTTATTTGAGACATACTTTGTTGATGTTTAACCCCAGTAATTTGGATGATGTATGTGTTCAAGCTACACATTTAGAAGCTAGGGGTAAGCATACTAATGATACGTTTGTGAAGAAATCATTTAAATTTGACAGCAAATCGAAAGGTAAAGATAAGGGGAAAAAGAAGATGGCTACTGTTAAGAAAGAAGGTGAAAAGCCTACATGTTCGCATTGTCAGAAGGGACATGATGTCTCTAAGTGTTGGAAAATTCATCCGGAGTTAAGGCCAAAAAAATGCGGAGGAAACAAAGATAAAGGCAAAGCAAAAGCTATTGTAGTAGTTATTCAAGACTTGGGATCCGACTCAGGTGATGAAACAAAGGTTACAGCTGTCGGAATCCAGGGTAAGAATAAAAGTATCTCACTTCCGATTGATGCAAAATCAAGTTCTAGTGCAAGTACAAATCTGCCATCTACTTCTAAGCAAAATGATAAAAATAGAAGTGCACTGTTTCATGTTCGTGTCATTGCAAATCACACAAAGATTGATACATTGTTTGATAGTGGTTCACAAGTAAATATGATATCAGAAGAAATGGTTAAGAAATTGCATTTAGTTACTATGCCTCATGAAAAACCCTATCCTCTTGGTTGGGTTACTAATGATACACAGTTGCAAGTTACAAAGAAATGTGTATTAAAGTTTGCAATTACTAGAAAGTTTATGGATGAGGTAGAATTGGATGTAGTACCACTTGACATTTGTGGAATTGTACTTGGGAGTCCATATTTGTATGACCAGAAAGCAGTATTTTATAGAGAGCAGAATAAGTATCATCTTTTTAAAGATGGTGTGGAGTATATTGTATGAGCACATAAGACAAAAACAAATCTAGCAATAGTCTCTGCAGGACAAATGAAGAGGCTGGTAAATGCTAGTAAGAATTTTGTGTTAATCATGGTTAAGGTGAAAAATAATGAGATCTCTAAATATTTTGAAGGATGTGATCCTAAACATAAATCTGAACTGATTGAAATTATTTCTGAGTATGATGATTTATTTCAAGATTCGAAAGGGTTACCACCAAAGAGAGAAATTCAGCATGAGATACATTTGCAGCAGGATGTGCCACTCCCGAACATAGCCATGTACCGGATGTCTGTAATGCAGAATGAGGAAATCAAGAAGCAGGTTCAGGAGCTGATTGAGAAAGGGGTGATCCAGCCAAGCACTTCTCCTTATGGCTCTCCTATAGTCTTGGTTCCGAAGAAGGATGGGTCTTGGAGGATGTGCATCGACTATAGGGCCCTTAACAAAATCACCATTAAAAACAGGTATCCTCTTCCTCTCATTGATGATTTGCTTGATCAGTTGAAACATGCAACTTACTTTACAAAATTGGATATGCATAGTGGGTATCATCAAATTCGTGTTGCTGAAAATGATGCCTGGAAAACAACGTTTAAAACAAAACAGGGTTTGTATGAATGGCTTGTGATGCCTTTCGGGCTCTATAACGCACCTGCTACTTTCATGCGGGTCATGAATGATGTCTTTCGTCCATTCATTGATGATTTTGTAATTGTATATCTGGATGGTATCCTGGTTTTTAGAAAAACCTGGGAGGAACACACTGTACATGTGAAGAAAGTTTTAGATGTACTGAGGAAGGAGAAGCTTTATGTAAAAATGTCTAAATGTGAGTTTACTAAAACTTCTTTAGTATATCTGGGCCATATTATTGGTGGAGGCCACCTACGAGTAGACCCAGCCAAGGTTGCTGTCATTGTAAACTGGCCACGGCCTAACACCGTTACTGAAATCAGAAGTTTTCTGGGTGCAGTTCAGTATTGGAGGAAATTCATTTCTGGGTTTTCTTCCATTGCTGCTCCATTACATGCGTTGAAAAGTGTTAAAGAAATTTTCCAGTGGGGAGGCAAGCATCAGAGGGCCTTCGACACTTTGAAGGAAAGGATTAGCACCGCACCAGTTCTAATGTTTCCAGATTTGCAGCAGCCATTTGAGATCGAAACAGATGCCAGCGGGTTTGCCATGGGAGCCGTTTTGATGCAAGGGAGGAAGCCAGTCTGTTACCATTCAGAATCATTCTCTACTGCGGTAAGTAACTATCTGACTTATGACAAAGAGTTGTATGCTTTAGTACAGAGTGTGAAGAAGTGGAAACATTATATCATGGGAAAAGAAATAGTCATACATACTGATCATCAGCCACTTCAATATTTGCAATCTCAAACTAAAGTACAACAAAGTAGGAACTTAAGATGGATGGGATTCTTGCAACAGTTTCATATCGTAATTAAATACAAAAAGGGAATTCATAATAAGATAGCAGACATGTTATCGAGGCCGCCTACAAATGCTTCAATCATTCTTCAGAACAATTCATTAACACATGAAAGTTATATTGAACAGTATGCAGAAGATAAAGATTTTAAGAACATATATGCATCACTGATACATGGTAAATAAGAAGAGAACTATTATGTGCATAATCAACTCCTATATCATCTTGGTAAACTCTGTATTCCAGAGAAAGAGAGAATGCATGTGATCCGAGAAGCACATAGTTCATTGATTGCAGGACATTTTGGTGTAAGTAAAACGTTGACAATATTGCAAAATCACTGTTATTGGCCTCAGATGCAAGAAACTGTAGAGAAATATATACGAGGATGTGTTATGTGTGCAACAAGTGAGCCTAGCAATAGGAAATTAGGTTTGTACACACCTCTTCCAGTTTCTTCTCGTCCATGGGAAATCATTTTTATGGACTTTGTAGGAGGACTACCTATGTCTAGAAAAGGGCATGATTACCTATATGTTGTTGTGGACAAATTCAGCAAAATGTGTATCTTAATGCCATGTAACAAACAGATCACTGCTGAACAAACAGCTCATCTATTCTTTCAGAATATTTGGGTACATTTTGGGCTACCCATGTCTATTGTATCTAATCGGGATTCCCGGTTCTTGGGAGAATTCTGGTCAACTTTATGGGAGCTTATGGATACTAAACTTAAGAAAAGTACAACTTTTCATCCACAGACCGATGGGCAAACAGAACAGTGGTTCAGTTGCTCAGGGGATATTGTAGTAAACATCCTAAACTTTGGGATGAGTAGTTACAATATATACAACATGCTTACAATCATGCAGTTCATTCTTCCACGAAAAGATCTCCTTTTGAAACTTGTTTTGGTTATCTGCCAAAAACATCAATGGACTTCTCTTTTGGCAAAGATACAGTGGATGGACATCATGATGCAGATAAAGCTCTAATATTCATTCAGAGAATCCAAGCAGTGCAGTAGGTAGTTCAGGAACAGTTGGAGAAGAGCTAGGCAAAGTACAAAGCCAGGCATGACAATCATCAAGTTGATCATCGATTTCAGGTTGGTGATAGAGTTTGGTTACATATCACCAAAGAAAGAATGAAAGGTGAAGGTAAAAAACTTAAGCCTATCAAGTATGGTCCTTTTGAAATTCTGGAAAAGATTGGTACTAATGCTTTTCACTTGAAGTTACCTCCATACATGCAAATCTATTCAGTTGTCAATGTTGAGAATCTTAAACTGTATGAACCTCCTATGATCATGGATGAGGAAACTAACATATAGATTCCTTCAGTTGATGATATGGCACCTGAATACATGAAAGAGCTGCAGGATGATGTTATTCTTGACAGAAATGTAAGGACTTCACGAATGGGGAATGTTGAGTACCTTCGAGTGGGGCTTAAAGGCATGCATCCTAGTAAAGCAAGATGGATGGAGATTGGAAAAGTGAGGGAGCTGTACCCTCACTTACTTGCAGAGTGACTCGGGATTTTGGTGGTCCAAAAGCTCTCCAATGGGGAGGAATGATCCGGTGGATTATTCATCTTCAAAAATTACACTGACCCAATATGGTACAATGGTTATAGTCTTATGGTTCCATGTAACATTTGTGTAGAGGGTCGCGCGGTTCGACATAACATCGCATGGTGCGCGGTTCGACATAACATCACAGGGTCGCGCGGTTCGACATAACATCGCATGATGCGCGGTTCGACATAACATTGCATGGTGCGTGGCTCGACCTAACATCTCATGGTGCACGGTTCGACATAACATCACAGGGTCACACGGTTCGACATAACATCGCATGATGCGTGGTTCGACATAACATCGCATGGTGCGCGGCTTGACCTAACATCTCATGGTGCGCGGTTCAACATAACATCTCGTGGTTCGAACGGTCAAGTATTACGGTTAAGAATTGGCATCTGGCGATTTGTGCACCATCAAGAGGTAATATAAAATGGGTTGTAACATGCTCGCGCAGTTAGTTGGCAACGTTCTGGCAGTATTGCGCACCGTCAAGGGGGAACCTCAAATGGTTCATGAAAATCCCGCACGGTCAAATGTATACCCTCTGGCGGTATTGTGCACGATTAAATGGCACTATTCTGGCGGTTAGATGAGGGGGCANGGAACCTCAAATGGTTCATGAAAATCCCGCACGGTCAAATGTATACCCTCTGGCGGTATTGTGCACGATTAAATGGCACTATTCTGGCGGTTAGATGAGGGTGCACAGTCACATTTGCTGCGACATTTGTATGCTATGACATCGGATCAGTTATATAGAGAAGTTCTCATATGAAACAGTTATATGCTGCGACATTTGTAGAGTTTAGTTATATGCTGCAACAACGGATATAACATTTGGAACAACTCTAAATGTGACAGATACCCATTGTGTGGCGGGATAGCAATACCATACATGGTATTAGATGGAACCGTTTGGAACCGCTGTGACATTTGGCGGAACAGAAATGAATGTAACGTACAGCTAGTTGAAACGTTTCGACGGAAATTAAAAGATAGCATATGGAATATGAAAAGACGAGTAGCAGACGAGTCGAACCCGTTACTTATCCTCCCACTGAATTCTTAAATAGACGATTCTGGCTGCAGTGAAGGGGGTTCAGATTGTTTAGAGCACCGAGAGTTTTGCTGTGAAGTGTCCAGATGATGTTGCTGTGAAAGTCGACATTCTCTGTTATAATTTTAGCTTTATTTTCCTTTTGAAGGCTAATTGTAATTTCCAGAAGAGAGGTCTTGAAGACTCTGTACAGCATTCTGTTTACAGTTGCTGAAGTTGATTCCAGAACCATTTTTGTACCATTTTAAAAAGATTAATTGGATCGGTACCCATTGGAGAGGGACCCGGAGACGTAGCCCAGTGAAGGGGGTGAACTCCGTTATCAACTTCTGTTTGTGACTCTCTGATTCTCTATGTTTTTTTTTTCCCACATCTGGTTATCAGTTTTGCTTTTCATTTTTGTTTAAGCATTTAATTTCTGTTAATGTTGTTTCATGAATTAAGCAAACTGGTAAACGCATTCTTTAAAAACTTTTAATGACTCAAGTTGAGATCCGATGGATCAGTGTAACCCTTAAACTAGGGTTTGACTTAGGAAGAGACAATGCAATTTTTGCAGAAGCGTGGTCAAGTTTGGAAAATCCTTGAATGTGAACTCATGGCTACCGTTCCCCCATTGAACCTACCCAAAAACACTTGCAAGATCTCATGGAACTCAATTCTATTGCTTTTATCAAATTTTATGCCCCCGTCTGAGATTCAACATGTGTCCGTAAAAGCCTCGAGGATACAAGTTTAAACAGGCCATAAAATGATGTTCGTGACTCGTATTGATGAACCATCAACTCTGTTGGAATTAGGACATCAAAATAATTCTAGAGGTGCCTCTATTGCATGGGTTCATGGTAAGGATCTTTTCGTGTTTAACAATTTCATAAACTAGGGTTTCACTCAATATGAGGCAATGCAACGTTTGCACAAGATAGTCAACTTTGGAAATTCCTATATTGTTAGGCCACACCAAACATAATTATGCAATACCTTCCCAAACATGCTTGCAATATATCATGAAACTCAATTATGCTTCATGGTTCGAATTCTATCTCATGGGAAGGGATTCAACATGTGTCCCAGAAAGCCTTTAGGAGGCGAGTTGCAACTAGCCATAGAATGATGAATGCAGCTCAGATTAATGAACTACTAATTCCATTGAAAACATTGGAATAATGCTATAAGTGACTCCCTCACATGATTCCATGGCTTGACTCCTTTATGGTTTCATGATTTCATAAACTAGGGTTTCATTTAGTAAGAGACCCTAAGCATTTGACTCCGAGGGTTTCCTACTGAAGATTGAAATACTAGGATGGACATATAGTCTTTGATGGGAGCACTAGATTTGTCTTTCCATGTACTTGTATAATGTAACATGGATAGGGTTTGGAAACCCTAATAAATACAATCATTCTAGTGGGGAGAGACTTATCCTTGTTGTTGAAGACAACGAGGACTTTCTACCTATCTTAGAGATTATATGTTGATGAGGAAACCCTACGAGTTAGATTCTATGGATCATGAGGATACCTTATAAGAATATAAGGCAAAGATAGACATATTTGATGTTCTTCGAGAGATTTTTCTTGTGTGATGCTATGGATTGCTCATGTGATGACTAGGGTTTGTGATGTAAATGTAAGCCCTAGAAATTTGTATTCCACGTGAAAAATTAGTATCCATATTGGTGAAATGAATTGGAAATATGATAACACATTATGGATGAAATTGTTATCGTATCAATGTATCCTTGATAGGTGCACATTAAAGCAAGGAAACCATGGGTAAGTCTTTGAATTTTCTAATTGGTGTATTGGATATGCATAGTGTTGTATGCCTTACGCTTTCTTGAGATTTTAAAATTTTGAGCCTATTTTGAGAACAATCTCAAGTTGATTGTGATCTTATTAACAACCTTTGAATAATTGGAAAATATCCATTACACATCCTTCTTTGGTACAATTACAACAAATATTAAACCTCTTCTGAGTAATTCATGCACTTATGTCGATATTCTTACTTACAATAGATGTCATCCTCTTGTGGGATTTATGAGGTAATCAATATCCTATAGTGAAGTCTATTTGATGGGAAATGCTTCTAATAAACAATAATATTTTATGCAAATCCTCTTAAATAACATCATGAAAG
This sequence comes from Pseudotsuga menziesii, assembly GCA_001517045.1. Classification (NCBI taxonomy): domain Eukaryota; kingdom Viridiplantae; phylum Streptophyta; class Pinopsida; order Pinales; family Pinaceae; genus Pseudotsuga; species Pseudotsuga menziesii. The sequence continues at coordinate 497,038 of LPNX010363614.1, read as the reverse complement.
CTTAAATATCCAATTTTCTATTATTCTAAGGATTAAACAACTATTTGGTTTTACCTTAATTCCATAGAATAATAAAAAATTATAACATTGTTTCTCTTCTTTCCTCTTTTAAAAACTATTTTTTTAACAATATCATAATTCTCTAGTCACCATTCTTACTATTATCACTATGGATGTTTAGCTTTTCCTCTAATATAGGAAACATTTTAATATTTTTTTGAACTTTTTTAAGAGAATTATTTACAAAGTCTTCCTGTAACAAATGGACGATAGATCCATTGCCACAACAACACAATATAATTTTTCATTTTCTTCCTTCACTTTTTCCTAGATTTCTCCTTATTTTAGTTTTAGTTTATCAATGTCATATTTCATTTTAGATTTTGTTATGCTCTCAACTCTTTGAGCGCCATGAGTTTTACTCTTTCACATGCTATTAGTTTGCAAATTTTATTTTTCCTTGTTTAATAGTTCTAAAAAATTACTATAAATCTTTTAATCCCTCATGTTTTAGGTTTTCCTTTCCCACCAAAAGTTCCTTTTACTCTAAAGACTTAGTGTTTTTCTCAGAAGGTTGGTTTGTAGCAATAGCACTATTTCCTTATTAGTTAAATCCACTAGTGTATCCTCCTCCAAGCACACATATTTTTGAATGAGTTCTACAATATTTCTTTTATCCTCAATCTTTGCCAAAAGATCTAGAGATTCAATTTCTTTCAAACTAAAGGTATTATTCATCATTATTACATTAAGAAATTTTACTATAACTTCTCTTCTTTGAATTGTCTCCACAAATTCTAATTTTACTAATAGCATCAATTATTTAACACCTCACATTCCAAAAAAAAACCTTAAATACACACTTCATCAATTTACACACATAGAATAATAAAAAACTAAAAATACACAGAAAAAACTCCTGAAAACCATCAACAACTAATTGCTTTTAAAATTTAAAAATTAAAAAAAAAATACCTCCACTTAGGTCCTTTCATACAAGAACAAAAATACACACTTAAGTACACATAGTGGCAATATCCCTGCCTTACAAACTCTACACAGTTTTTTGAAACATTAAATTCTTTAATCTTATCCTTGAATTCTCTTCCATGGTCTCTTTTATATATATATATTTGAAATAGTTTTATATTCAAACTAAGCGAATTAACTTTCGATTTCTTTTCCTGTTTTTTATATATTTATATTGTACTTTAAATATATATCATTTTTTTTTATTTTTAGAAAACTCTATTTCCAAAAATAAATAACGGAGTGATAAAAATACAAAAGCTTTACTTATAAGTTATTGGTAAGGTACCAGCTATTATTCCTTGGAATTTAAAAACCAAATAATTTAGTTAAAAACTTATTTTCATTCATAAAAATGTTCAGCATGACCACATGAATGTCAAGAAAAATTCTTCAAAAAATATGATACACATCTCTAAACTTGGGTTTCCCATCAAAACACAAATATTTAGGAGTCGACCATTTTGATTAGTGATTGAAGTATTAATAAATTTATGAATAGAATTTCTATTGAAAACAATAGTCCAGTAGAAAAACATCCCGAAAGATTAATATCGTTATGTATATATATGTAAATTAAAAAACCCTGAAAAGTAAGAAAATTCAATGTTAATAACGCATATGAAATAGAATTTAATAAAAAATAGGGATAAATATAAATATAAATATATATATATTTTTTCCAAGAAAAAAAATTGTAAATATTTTATTCACATTTTGCAGATGGCCCTAAAGTCCATTATACCAAAAAAAGCCAACTAAAAAGTTGACATTACAAAACAGATAATTGTCTCATGTACGAGCACAATATACCTTTAATCCAGAATCTGAACCAACTAAAAAGTTGTCAATACAAACAGAAAAACTGCCTAAAAAAACATGAAATCCATGTTCATGAAACTATGAAGTTGAACTTCACAGGTCCAAATATCATCAGCAAAAGCTGTCATAAATATAAATATATAAACTATAAATATATAAACAACTGGTAAATACAATATCGTAAAACGAGGTCTGTCCTAGGCATTACATAATGTTTATTAGATAGCCTCTGGCGCAGAGAGTTCGAGAAGGAGCAAGAGTTTTCGAAGCAGAAGTTAATGGGGTGGTTGGCAAGTAGAATACTGCATGCAACAGTGGACAGTTGCAACAATCATAATTAACAAAGAAAAAAAATTTGGCTAAGAGGTTTTTATATCATTCTTTTAATTTGTGATTATAAATACAAATGAATTCTGGTCATCTGGTAAAAGATGCTGTATAAGTATTCTATCCAGCCTTTTTAATGTAATTTATGAGTATAAATACAAATAAATCCTGGCCACCTAGAAAAAATATCCTGTAAAAGTATTCCCAAGTGTTTTGAATTGAATTATAGAATTGCATAGAGTAATGAGTTTAATTTGCTGTGTTATATTTTGGAAGGATGTATAGTCTGTGGGAGTTCTCAAACTGCAGTGGAAGGCTATGTAGCATTATGGAGCATTGTTTTGAGTGTTTAATATTTGTTTATTTATTTGTTTTAAATGTGTAACAATTTTGAAATCTGTAGTTAATTGAGTGTAGATTGGGTCGGTGGGAGGAATGCTGTTATACTCTCAATTGCAATTGAGTATAGATTGGGTGATTGGGAGGAATGTTATTATACTCTCCAACCAAGTTCAAATCTCACTTTATGACATGTTATGTAACAGAAGATACCTTAATTCTTCGTGAATAATAAGATGTCAAAAAAGTACCTCAAAATTTTTCAAGCTATGTTTTATGTTTAAAAAAAATAAAAAATAATACTAAGTAACCTAGTAATTTGCAAAAAAAAATAATAAATTCATCCTCATTGAATCCAAAGCCACAATTTGATGTGAAGCGGCTCAACGTATATACCCTCTTCTGCTGCCAAAGTGTAATGATTTCTTTCACTAGATCTCTAGCATAGCTGGCTGGTTATTCAGTTGGCATTCAGTTACCAAGTTAACAAAATATCTTGCACAAGTCAATCTCCAGCAATGAGTATCATGTCAAATAAATTAACATAATGTGTTTTTACGGCAATGTGATCTTCTTAATCTTAAAATATTTTAAGATACTAAGATGAGAAAATGGTGACATGGATCATTAAAAAGTAACTTGATGGTGAATGATATATAAGTCATGAGTAAATAAAGAATGTAAAATGTTTATTTTCAACGGTCATCTAAGCTAAGCTATAGAGTGTGAAAGTAATGTCTTTGTCAAACGTCTTTCAAAATTTGTAAATGTCAAATGAATATACAAGTGCTGAGTGTTAAAGTCAGGTTGAAAGTTAACCTGGTGAAATGAAATTATAGCTGAAATCACTTTTAAGAAATCACTTTTAAGTTGTGTAAGTTTTAATGGTCTTGGGTATTGATATGATGGAGGCATGATAAAGTCATGCAAAATTAACTCAACTGAAAGTTGGAATTAAGTTATTAAAAGTATCAGTAGTTCAGGTTTAAATGAAAGTTTGGGTGGAAAAGTCAAGTTGTTGTTATAATAACATTTAGTTTGGTCAATTAAAATTACATGTTTGAGGCAAGTTGGAGTTAGGTATTCTTACATTAGAGATATCTTATTTCAAATAATTTGTTGGAATCATTTAATTATAGACATTACATTACACACATGGCATGAGGAAATAGACATAAAGCAAAGAAGCAAGAAGACATGAGATGAAGAGACAAAGCAAGAAGTTATGCATGGTGCTAAAGTATAAATGAGCATATGTGTAAATGACTTGTAATGGTTACCTTAGTGTTGTTAAGCATGTTGAAAGCTTGTTGGTGCATGATCATTTGTATCGGACCACATCCCATAAGATCTGGTTCTAGATGGATTTCTTTTTATATGGACATCAACAATATGATTGTGAAGGTACAAAATGATGGAACAAAAAGCTGGAGGACTAAGCCTCACAATGAAGAAAGCAGGTGACAATGACCATGAAGAATGAAGACCAAGCTAAAGACCTGATTAATTGATGAGTAAAGATGAAGACCCAGTTGATGGCTCAAGACATAACCAAGATGGAAACAAAGATAAAAATATGGCCCACCATAAGACTAAGATGAAAAGACCAATAACAATGATAGAACAACATTTTGATAAATTTTTTACATCTAATAAACATTAAAGGAATGTTAAAACAACTATTAAGACATTACATAATGTTTAATAAACATTAAAAAAGAATGTTAAAACAGTGATTAATGCATTACATAATGTTAATTAGATAACTTCCAAGTAGAGAATTTGAGAAAACCCAAGAGTTTGAAAAGCAACTATCCTTAAAAAAGTGCATTGCAGTCAACTTTGGACAGTTGGAAGTTGGAACAATGACTATTAGCAAAGAAGATTTTGAATAAAAGGTTTCTAGATCCAACCTCTTCTCATGTAATTTATGATTATAAATACAAATGAATCTTAGGCATCTCTGTAAGACTTCCAGCTTCAAGCTTCTTATACATGATTATAAATACAAATAAATTCTAGGCATTTTTGTAAGACCTCTCGATTCAAGCTTCTCATATGCGTATCTGTGTTGTTTTCAGTTTATGCTAGGCATCTCTGTAAGACCTCCAGCTTCAAGCTTCTCATATATCTGTGCTGTTTTCAATTTATGTTTATGCAATAATAGTATTAAATCAGAAGAAAGACATATCACCTAAATATATATTTGAATTTTCATCACAAATAGATAATCCAAAAATTACATAAAACCATATAATTGACATATAGTGTTCAAGAGAAACGAAAATCTAAGAATACCTTATAACAAGACACTTGAAATTGCAGAGCATATTTAAGAATACCTTATATCAAGATACTTGAAATTTCACAGCATACTGAATGATAAAGCAATTGAGTTGAAAACTGTTAAAAGGTAATCTTAACATGTTTCATTGTATATTGATTACACATCCATAGACAAAGTGTTCTAGATGTTTCCAGATGGCACTGTAGGATGCTTCGAGATTGTATCGACAGTTTGCATGGAACATTCAAGAAGTTAACGTAATCTCAATAAAGAAGCTAAGAAATGTAGATTTTCAAAATAGTAATAAACCTAAGTGATCTGAATATCTTGGTTTTTCTGTTAAACTGTTCTCTATGCTGTGTATTCAAACAAAAACTTCGAAAACATGACCATGTGAAGCACCAGGCACCTCCAGATTTACTACTCCAGCTTCGCAACCAAAAGATCGATATCATGTTTAGGGTTTCTCCACAATTTATGTTCTCTGTACTGTGTATTCAAACAAAAACTTCGAAAACCTGACCATGTGAAGCACCCGGCACCTCCAGATTTACTACTCCAGTTTCGCAACCAAAAGATCTATATCGTGTTTAGGGTTTCTCGACATTATTCTCACAGGCAGCTTCCCGCAACCATAACGATTAATCCCATCGTCCTTGTTGAAAACCCACCAGCTATATCTCAACCAGTTCATGCAAATGGGATGAAATTGTACAACAAGTAATAAAATGTCATCCTCACCTATTTCCCAGAACTTGATCTGCTGGAATCCATCGTAACGTTCGCCACATATTTGACAGGTTCGAGTGGGCAACGGGAAGCGATCCTGACGGCGAGTGTCAACAATTCTCTCCAGAGAAACCTTAGACCATCCTCTTTCATCCATAGCATAAACAGGAACGCTGCTGCACTGAGAATCATAGAGCTCGGCGTCCCCAAATATGGCATACAGAGTTCTGGATCTGGACGATATCAGAAAGCTATCATAAGCACTTCTACGGCAGGTTCTTGGCAATTGCATTAAACGGTCTGCAAAAGCGGTGTTTACAGGCGAAGAAGATCCTTCCAACCACAGGTTCCTCTCCAAATCGAAGTGCAAGGAACAAATATCATCAATAATCCGCTCTGAGAGAGCACCAAGATTATATAGATAGAGCTTTCCTTTCCATAAGACGGGCTTAAGTTCTTTGTGCGCATGATAAGAACAATCAGGAAGAAGTGACCATGTTTCAGTATTTATTTCTAACGAAAGCACGCGGGGTGTCATCCACGATAGGTCTGAAAAGCAACCGTATAAATAAAATAATAAGCTATTGCTTACTGTTACTGTCATCGAGTCTCCGGTGTAGGGTTCCATCTTTATAATAGCATCCAGCTCCCTTTTGTTTTCTTTATCGTCCTCGATCCTGTAATCCTCCTCGCTTTCGCCTTCGCTTTTCTCAGCCTTCTCGATTTCCACACCATCGTTTTCCTCAGCCTCCTCGATTTCATCTCCCTCGCGTTCCTCTTCCTCTTCGACTTCATTTGATCCGGTATCTTCCTCCTCGATTTTATCCTTCTCGATTTTGCTTATGATTTCATTTTCACTATCATCCTCCTCATCCGTTTCACCCTTCTCTTCGCTTGTTTCGAGTACCCATGGTTGAGGTGCACTTTCACGCTCAAATTCGTTGCGAATTGTTGAAGTATCCAAATCCCTGAAAGCCCAATCAAACCTATCGTTGTCCGCATTCATTATAGCAGTGGACGACCACCCGGGATAGCAGCCTGTCCAGAGCACCAGCGTGCCTCCGATTGCTGCCATGTCGCACCGATGATGTTCATCGAAGGCTGCTGGTAATGTGACAATTCTTTCTTCTACTTGGTCAAGAAAAGGGGGCAACCGGCTCTCTTGAATGGCACTGTAGTAAAACTTTCGTTGACAATTGGTTTCGTCTGGTTCCGTCGAGGATTTTAGATAGAATAAAAGGGCAGGCTGGGCGGGACGATTTGCAGCTCCAGAACTTGTGTTCATCTCATCGTACTTGCGACGACGAAGATATTTGGAAGTCCCTTCATGTCCACCTTCTTGGACTATAACTTCAATCTTATCAGCCATCAAAGATTTTTCCAAATCTTTCCAAACAGACTGAAGCTTCTGGCTGTGAGTAACAAATAATCAATATTCTCCCGTCTATAAATTTATCTTAACCGTTGAAGAAAATGGAAATGGAAAGGAAAACAAGCCCTTTATGTTTCACAAATATATGAAGCTCTTGTTTGGCCGGCCCTATTTATACCAACACGAGCACGAACGTTGGCAAAGCCTATGGGTGATTGGAATTTATAAATTTAAGATTGGAATTTGAAAATTTAAGGTTCTTTTGATTTTGCTTTATTTGACGGGTGGCTCTATATTTTTATTTAAAGATTGTATTAAATATTGCATTTCTCTTACCGTCTTTGTTTTTTTGGTATGAGCAGATTATTTTGGCATTGTAGGTGCATTGTGACTAGGGCTATCCTCTTTTCCTTTAACTGTTTCCTTTGGCTATGGTTTAGGGCTCTTATTGTGCAGTCTATGGATGGTGCGAAGAGGCTTTATTTGAGAGTTTTGACTAGGGTATGGGGTTTTTCTTGGGGTTTCTTTTGTCTCAACTTTGTTCTAAATGCATGTAGGGCTTGCTTTGTCAATGTGTGTCCAGGGATGATGATTGACGGGTTCTTGTAACTTTTGTATGATACATACTATCATGGTTTGTCTTTGTTACTTTTGATTCAATAGAATATCAAGGAAGTGATCTTTTCTTCTTGGAAAAAAAGCCTATGGACTAAAACTATCAGCCTTGATCAGCAAAAAAATAAATATAAAAATAAGAGGGATCGTTTCAAAACCCTATGGACCAAAAAGATTCAAAATATAAAATCTACAATGGTAAAATGCTAAGGCTCAAAACTGGGTGCATAACTCATCAAAATAAGGTAGATTGAGGGATGTTGTAAGGCTAACCTTACCTTAACAACATGTTAGGTAACATGTATTCTTATTGTGTTGTCTATGGATGGTGTGAAGAGACTCTATCTCAGAGTTTTGAGTGGGGTGTGGGGTTTTTTGTGTCCCACTTTGTTGTAAATGGCTGCAGGGCTTGCCTTGTCAATGTGTGCCTAGTGATGATGATTGACGGGATTTTTGTAACTTTTGTATGATACACACTATCATGGTTTGTCTTTGTTACCTTTGCTTGAATAGAATATCAAGGAAGTGATCTTTTCTTCTTGAAAAAAAAAAGCCTATGGACTAAAACGATCAACCTTGAACATTGGCAAGCCTATGGTCGATTGGAATTTGAAAATTTAAGGTTCTTTTGATTTTGCTTTCTTTGACAAGTGGCTCTATATTTTTTTTTAAAGATTGTATTATATAGCATTTCTCTTACCGTTTTTTTGTTTTTTTGGTATGAGCAGATTATTTTGGCATTTTAGGTGCATTGTGTTTAGGGCTATCTTCTTTCCCTTCAAGTGCTTCCTTTGGATATGGTTTAGGGCTCTTATTGTGTTGTCTATGGATGGTGTGAAGAGACTCTATATGAGAGTTTTGAGTGGGGTGTGGGGTTTTTTGTGTCCCGCTTTATGATACACACTATCATGGTTTGTCTTTGTTACCTTTGCTTGAATAGAATATCAAGGAAGTGATTTTTTCTTCTTGAAAAAAAAACCTATATATATATATAAGAGGGATAGTTTCAAAACCCTATGGACCAAAAATATTCAAAATATAAAATCTACAATGGTAAAATGCTAAAGCTCAAAACTGGGTGCATAACTCATCAAAATAAGGTAGATTGAGGGATGTTGTAAGGCTAACCTTACCTTAACAACATGTTAGGTAACATGAATTTTTCATATAAAACTAAATAAATCAAATGCAAATGGTGTTAGGTTAAGATAAAAAAAAATATTAATATCTACATATATAAGTATGAGAATAAATATAAAAAAAACTGTAAAAAATTAAAGATTAAAAAAAAATACACCTTAAAAAATTGGATCCTTGGGGCTTGATAGATGAGGATGGATCTATGTTGATTTATTGTTTACTTGAAGTTGAAGTTGTCTAAGTTTTAGTAAATGAGCTTTATTAAATAGTGTTCAATTGTTTTTTTTTTCTACATATAGATTCATGATGTTGTAGGACACTGCAAGAGGGTTTACATAAATCAAATTAGGCAAGCTTCTCTTAGTGTTGAAGATCTACTTAGTTAAGTTTTATTACAAGTAGTGGTGTGGTAAAGATTGATCTAGTTAAGCCTTATAATAAAATGAATTGGTTGGATTTGCTTTCAATTGAAATGAACCTTAGTTAATTGGATTGAAGGTAGGTAATGGATAAACGGTAAATTCTAAGTGCCTATTCACACTTGGATTATGAAACTCCCTCTTCTTCTTCTTCTTCTTCTTCCACACTTGGTCATGGTGTTTCCGTGGGATCTAGCAACTATGAATCTAGGATACAACTTTTTTATGAATGGGTTGTTCCTAATAGATTCTATTATGAGGGGGTGGAGTCTCCACATAAGATATTTTGGTTCAAGAGTTGCTAATTTCTAACCATGCATAGCATATACATTTGTAATAGTGCGGATATGGATTTATTCCCCTTAGAGGAGTTGCCAAATACTTTCCATTAGAATGGAAATTTTGCAAGAAAACCAATCAATGACATTGGTTTCAATTAGATAGTAGAGTCACCTTAATATTTTCCATTGTATGCTTTAGGGATCCCTAAAAATTGTGTAATGGAATTTGAAATTTTCTCATCAACGACACAAGGACCCATATGTTGTACCCCTCACACAACCTCCCTCTAGATGTCATGCTTATGAGGAATAGGATGGAAGGAAGAATAAGTCTAAGCCATACTATGTAGGATGCACCTTCCTAGGCCATTATAAGCAGTCGAGTTAACCCTTGGGCCAAAGGGGAGTACCCTCTTTACTTATAGCCCAAGCATACTTGCCTATCACCCAAGGGAAACCTATTTATATGTGGAATTATGACTAGATTTGCAAAATAACTTGTTGGTGCATGAGGTTAATTTCTTTTTATAAAATGGGATTTCAATGATATTATTTTAGAATGAAAGGACATCACAAAATAGAGATCACAAAATCAAATTGAGTGATGTTCCCAAGGTGCCTTAATCATGGCTTTATCATTAAAAAAGTGTAAGATTACAAGCATATCATGCGTAAAAGAGAAAATCAGTCGTTATGTCAAGACTATGTATCTAATAGATAAAACATCAAAGGGATATTTAAGATTAGATCCATTGATTAATTCATCACAATGGAAGACATTCATTCAATGAAAAGAACTATAATAACATGCACAAGATTTGTTTATTCAGTCTAGTCATAAAAATGCCGCAAAATTGATCTCTTTCAACAAACTCATAATGGTTCTTTAATACAATAAAAAGACACTTGAATGGACCCTTCAATCTCAACGTTAGGTCTATTGTTCATTTTTTCAATCACAAACTTCAATTCATATTTACAATAATAAGAGAGTAAGCGAGTAAAATATTGATGGAAATGATGTTGCATATCCCAAAAACTCACTTGAATTTCTGCAACCACATATCAAGATTTTTTTTATCCTTTTCTAAGTTGATCTCATCCTTTTATATGCTTTCCCCTACTCTATGTGTGAGTCATCCACTATTCAGGTTGTCCTTCTTTTAGTGGGAGTTAGCCCCATTTGATTATCTCATGTTACAAAAGTGTGATTAGCAATGACCATGTTCCAAATTTAGCTAGCCATCTCTATCAACGGATTCTTAATACCCTTGATCCTTCCTCCAAGTTTTTTCTTTACTTATAATTCCTATGGATCATGTCTCGATGGCTCATGTCTTGATGTCTCATCCTTTCTTAGGATTTATAAGCCTCTCTTTTCTATGGGGTTGTAACATTCCATATTGTTCCGGGGTCTCTTGTCCAAGGGAGTAACCTCCTCAGGAACCTCACTCACTCTATCTTCTTTTAGTGGCATAGTCTTCTAACATGTTGATGTAGGCTAAATTGTATTGATTCACTACTCTACTACCCATTAAAATCCTAAATGATTTATCCAACTCGGTGTAGGAATTGTAATTGAAATCCCCCAATATTCCACATCATCCTTCTAAGTAATGTCTAGATGGGAATGGATGGAGTAAGTTAATTGTATATTTCAGTGGGAGTGG
>LPNX010363614.1:472834-485854 GCA_001517045.1 Pseudotsuga menziesii | reverse complement strand
ATATATATATATTGGGGATGCAATTTCAATTTGTTATCCCATGGGAAAGAGAGATCGTTGGAGATCTTGTTGATCATATATCTAAGGAAAATTTGAATTTGTTTTTCAAATTATGTATATTTTCTCTTAGTAATATGACAATTGTTAAACATCTTTATGTAAGCTATTAAATATTATAACATATTTTAATATTTAACTATTACATTGTCTTTCTTGTTTGTGATAGGGAATGAAGTTGGAATTTGACGAAGCTAGGGCCTATCTTTTCACATAGATAGTGTCCTAGTATTAAAGGATAAATAAATAATTTAGCAAGACTTCCACTAAGCAAGAATGGGCTCATTCTAGTACATTAAACATTGTTAATGGCTATCTTTGAGGCTTAGAAAATTTCTATTGTTTGTTTATTGTTTATGTTTGTAGTATTTTGTCGATTGTGGAAGGTTGGGTTTATTTTGGTTAAATATTTTGTTAGTACCTTGAATGCTTCTAGTTCTTATTTGATGCTTTATTGAACCCTTTGTTGTAGCTTCACTGGTTTCATTTGATTTCCTTTGATTCAACGGTTTGAGGAAAGATGTTTTTATTGCTTACCTCGTGTCTTCTACTTAGGACTTTGAGCATACCTTAAGGCTTATAGACTAGGAAAATATACCAGAGGATTAGACACAAAACATTCTTCTTTTCCAATGAAAATTTGAGTGTTAAATTTTGGGGGAGGTCTTGTAATATACCTAGGGTATTATCAAGATTCAACACTGAATTTTCCCATGAAAATTTGAGTGCTAAATTCAACACGTTCATAAGTAGCTTGCCCACAGTAGCACATTGTTGCAGTTCCTTGTTCAGAGTTGTTGTGTATGAGTACGGAGATTAGTTTTAGTGCTCCATGTATTCAAGGGGGGGTTACCCCTCAAAATGCATGGACTTTTTGAGACATCCTTTCTGCATAAGATATTTGAAAATGAACTTTGGAGGAATAATGAGCAAAGTACCGAAGAGGACTAGTACCTATGGAAATACTAGCATGTCCCTTTTTGAAGTACATCTTATGGCTAGAACACCATAATTATATTGATAGAAACATATTGCGCAGGTGCACTTTGATTTCTATAAGATATGTATATGAGCAGTAGGAGGTTCCAATGTGGAAGCATCTAGTTCTCCCTTGAAACTGGAATCCAATACATTTTTTTGCATACAAGGGTGATGTTGAACCATCTTGTAATGTTGTTGGTATAAACAATCATTATGTTTTAGGCATGTGCATTAGTGGCCATTATTGTTGTAAACTGCCACACACCAACACCAACTCTTGATCCTAATTATGACCTAATCTTAATGCACAAATATAATTCCAAATATTGACAATTGCCCCCTCTATGTCCCTTTAACCCTAAGTGAATCAACATCCAACATTTAGCATACACTAAGTCGCCTTTTCAACCACAACATGCTACTATACAGTAGAGAGAAGCTCCACAGACTTGGGCAAGTCCTATCCTCTATGACTTGTATGAAGTTTAGATTATGCTTTTATTAACTTCAATATGAATTTGAAACTTGAAAGGGTGGGCTCAAGAAACTAAAATTGAACCGTATAATAAGCTAAACCTAACGAGTGATGCAACATATTTCTATGTACCCTACTCCCCTTCTTTAGAAAGGAACGGGTTTACTTAGGTTTAAGTGTAGAGAAGGGTTTTGAATGTGAATCATTCACCCATCCCTTCATAAATTTTGACCCATCAAGTTATTCTGGTGTTTTTGTGTGTTTTATAGTGATTTGCAAAATGTGGAATGCTCCCAACCAATGCATTCACAACTTCCCTAGGTTTTCCAATAACATGCTAGAATATAGAGCACTAAATCCACAGTGGTAGAAACTTTGTCTCAATGTTCTGATTATGCCAAGCCTTATGTCTACTCTTTGCAATCGCCTAAAAGTATCCTACAAGGAGGCAATGTTTCTCCACCTATACATGTGTGTTCATCCTTTTTTGAAGTGTGATATTTATGTCATTTCCATGGAAAAAAAATTTCATAGGTTTGGAACAGCATACTTTAGCGGCTTAATCACCTCTTTGCCACAACTTATTCATTTAAATGAAGTGTGCATCATTATTGTTTTGCAAAATGTATAGATACATGAATCCCTATAACATAATCATCCCAATAGATGAAAAAAATGTGTTAATCCATGTTAGAGTATTTTGTTGAAATTTCGACGATACCATTTGTCTATACATGTATCATAAATTCTGAGTGGTTCATCTTGAACTGCCGTATTCCTTGTTGCCATTTCAAATTTTATGAACTGCCATATGCCTTGCTTCCCAAGATATTACAACCTTCAAAATATATGACCTTAAACTAATCTATGACTTAGTCTGACAAGATTCAGAATCAATGACCTTAGTTTTAAGCTTCATTTTCACGATAGAGGGAATGTGTGTCACGATTTATGGAAGGTTTAGGACCTTTTTCATCTTCACAACAGAGGGAATGTGCCATAAATTATGGAACCTTCTATCCATGTCTAAAATATTGGGGAAATCTAGATCTGATTCAGTGATCTATGGATACATTCCCTAGGGTACAGGGATTTGATAACACAACATTTTGCAGGGATCCCTTCTGGTCTTCCCAGTCCATAAGGAACGTAAAACATTTATTTCTTAATATTTACATCATTCATTTTGGGATGTAAGCTAGTGAATTCCAATATAAAAGGATTACCTCCAGGGTTAGTTTCACCAAAATCAATCTTACTCCTTTAAAAGGCCACCTACAGTATCAACTTGTCACTATGTTTCTACTTTTTCATGGAACCAAATCCAATTCTTAAACCTATAACCATTTTATTTTAGTATGAATCTTAGATTCCTTACTCCATTATCAAAAGGGAAACATTAAAAGGAAGGATTTGGAGAATCCTTCTTTCTTGGTTTGCATCTACATTAATGAAGAAGATATTTGGTTTATTGGAATTTACCTCCATAGTCGTTCATGTGTAGTGGAATTATAGAATTTCCTAATGTTTTTCTTCCTCCCTAACAAAACCCAAACCAATTATGATAACATAATCTACAAATAAAAAGTTAGACAAAGATAGAAATTTAATATTTTTTCTTTTTATACCGCTATTCTCTCTTGCAATATTTTACTTGAAATCTTTTACTAGCATGCTTAAGTCATTAGTGACCAATATGAGGAGAAGAACATTTGACATAGGGCAGGCCTGTCTTAATGCCCATTATAAGGAGGTTGAACCAATTATACGAAGAGAAAAAAATTAAAGACAAACACCTCGTTATCCAATTTACTAACTCCAAATTCATCCCACTAAGATTAGCATTCACCTATGACAAGCTTCAAAATCTTCAAAATCTATGACCTTGAAGATGTATCATAAATTCTAACTAGTGCATCTTGAACTGCCATATGCCTTGCTTCCATTTCAAATTTTATGAACTGCCATATTCCTTGCTTCCATTTCAAATTTTATGAACTGCCATATGCCTTGCGTCCTCAGATATGACAAGCAAGATTCTTATATGGCTATCTGCCATAATATGTGAATTCAGTGCATGAGGATAGGTCACAAACAATGTTTCAACAATGATTCACAAACTCTTCTTCAATCTTTGTCCATCAAGGGAGTATGTCATAAACAATTTGTTGTCTTGTGAATGTTCTCCACCTCTGATTTAGCTGATGGTTGTAGTTGATAGATATTTTAATTTTCACACTCTCCCCCTATGGAATTTTATTCTAATCCAAGACCATTGAAGATTGTCAATAGAAATTGATCATATGTCAAACCAATTCCTTATCATAGTCCTTACTTTGCAGATGGAATGTTGATTCATGTGAAGAAGACTAAGTAAAAGTCAACAGTACTTGCATGAGATAGTTCATGTGCAACAAGAAACAAGGTTTCCCTTTCTGTGGTTCAAGAACTACTAGAGTTGTTTCACAAGAATAGAACTCATTGGGAAAGGATACCTCAGTAGTTTTTCCCATGGTTGAGAAACAACAGATTCTCCCACATAGTTTGGAACTAAAGATGGTCCCACATTAATGCATACTTGTGATTCACCAATACTCACAACTTTCTCAGTATGTGCCAACGGCTATAACTGCTAATTTCTCCAACAAATTTAATAAATGCTTCTAGCCAACTTCTTGACCATGTTAATTTGTAACAATGGACCTTTCTTTATGACAATGTCTCATTGTCATTAGCCATTCTCCTATGAAGGCTACTTAACTACCAATGATTTAAACCTGCTAGAGCTAGAAATCATTCAAATGTGGTAATTTATCATCTTCACGTGCATGTTTTAGGAAGCTCTTCAATGATTAATACGCTCTGAAACATGCTTGAAGTAATGCATGAATGATGACCCTTTTGGAATGTTTGATACAAGATTGTGAACAGTTTATAATGGTACCATGGAACCCTTTATGTATGCTTGAATGATGCCATATAGGCTGTCCCATAATGATGGTTTTATTATTTCTTCTTGTATGCTCAGAATATATGGGAAGATGACCTCCAAAAATTGGAAGTAAAAATCTTCCAACGGTAATCCCTGACCAATAAACAATTCATCATCTAAACCCTAGAAACATGCAATCCATAAAATTTGCATTACCAAGAAATGCACTATCCAGATCGTATCTACCTTATATTATCTACAAAAGCATGTCAACCTACATATTCTTTTAGTTTTAGCATCTCAAAATCCAGTCTGTGTCAAGATAGAATGAAGAGGGAAAAGGATTTTAACAATTTGATCATGGCACCAATAATATAACCATTTACTTCTTGCTTTTGAATCCTATCTAGCAGTTCAATCTGAAATATTAACATACTATCCCAATTTTCTACATTGAATTTCGAGGTTTGAATGAATCAGTATCCCATGTGCATCATCTTGAGAGAAGGGTCTTTGGATTCCTCTTATCATTCTTTCATGAAGGGAATTTATTCCCTCGAATTTCATTAGAAGTGTCACCATCTATCACAACATTAAATAGATGCCTAGACACTAGTGACTACATAACCTACATAGGATTCCAGCTATGAAGGAGAACTAGAGGCTTCATCATTTGTTCAACAATCCTTTCTAGAGTTATGAAGCTAGAAGTCTGCTACTATCCATATGACCATAAAGAAATTTTACAAGTGCTAAACACAACAAGTTATTCCACTTCTTCAATTGTTTCAGAAAATGAATAGAATCCTCATCAACTAGTTGTTCTTGTCAATGATAACACATAGACCTGATTGAACTCAACCATAGGATTCTTACAGATCTTCAGAGAGATATTTTACACCTTCTTTAAGGCCTTTTATGGAAGGATATCAAGACATTTTACAATCTTATGACAATTTTAATAGAATGCCTCTTTTAATCAAATGCTGGCTTGTTCATCACTTCTTCCATTCTTCTATTTATATTTTCTATGGATAAGGAACTTTTGCAATCAAAGCAAGAATTGAAATCTTCCAAAATATTCATTACTCATCTCTGTTGGTAGTTCTTTACTTATAGTAGAATCCTTTTCACAAATTTCTCTAGGTGCTTATTCCAACCATCTTCTTTTATATATTTGACAAGATTGGACAACTTAACGAATGGTAATCTCTATCTCTTTTGGTTCTTGTTCTTGGAATCTTAACATTCTGGTCAACGTATTTGGAGACTCCAAACTTTATTGCATGATAAGAACACTCTTTTGAGTGCAAAGACCCGACTGATGCATTTCTTCATTTTCTTTGCTCTTACAATTTTTTTTGGACTCCTTCTTAGACATATATGGAATACTTCCTTTAATTGAGGGATTTCTTCACTTCCTGCAGTCTTGAGCTTTGTGACCAAATATATCACAGCTGTAGCATTTTACAGTGTAACATAATATTGCAATATGTCTAGCATGATTGCATCTCCAACATCTTAACAAGTTCTTGGAATTTCCAAGGCGTTATCTTGGATAGAATTTGCAGTCCAAAGCTTTGTGTTAATCCCTTGAATGCTTCTAGTTCTCATTTGATGCTTGATTTAACCCTTTGTTATAGCTTGAATCAAGATTGGTTTTAGTCAATTTCCATTGATTCAGGGTTCTAGAAAAGACATTTTGATTACCTTTTAGTTGCATGAATTATTTTTCTTCATTTTTTCGATTCTTTTATGATGATTGTATATTTTCTTTGTAAATGCTTATCGTTATTCAGAAAAATAAATGAGCTCTACATAGCTAACCGAAGAGAAAAATGGTCTATGCACTAGGTTCCTATGCATTGATCTTAGGAAACATGTTGCCATGAGACCAACATTCATCTAATGCAATAATTAATTAGGATAATCATAGTGCATAATTGTATTATCCTCCAAAGCCACAATTGGCTAGTGGAGGCTAATATCGGATTCTATCAGTTTATCGTGACTGTGTTTACCCCTCTTAGACAACCTGTGACTATTTGAAACCCTCCTGTGCAGGTTGTGACTATTGTTGACTGTGTTTGATCTCCCTCTAGATGGACGTGACTATTCTTAGCCTCCTCCTAGTTGGTCGTGATTATTCTTGGCCTCCTCCTAGCTGGTCATGACTGTATTTGACTTTCTCTAGTAGGTTGTGACTATTTTGGGAGCCCCTATGGGCTGGGAGTGACTATGTTGGCCTCCTCCTAACTAGCTCTGACTATGATCTACCATTCCTAGTTGGTCATGACTATGTTGGACATCCTCTTAGCATGTCATGACTATTTTGCATCCCTCTAGGGATGGGACGTGGACTGTAACAGTCCTTTTAGATAGGTCGTGGACTGTATAAGCCCTCTAGGGATAACCTTGTGAATGTTGTGGATCTTCTTAGTTGGTTTGTATCTATGTGCAGACTCTAGGGATGGTTTATGATTTTTTATGATTTTTTTGATCCCTCTTGGATAGGCCATGACTGTTGGTGATTGTGTCATTTCTCTCTTGTGTTGGTTTGTGACTTTGTATGGCCTTCCTTGGATGGGCCTTGTTTAATATCTTAAGGGAGGGGTGTGACCTCTCTAGCAAGTTTTGATTGTTTGTGTTTCCTCTACGGTTGAATGGTGACTGTGTTTACCCCTCTTGACAACCTGTGACTGTTTGGAACCCTTCAGTGAAGGATGTGACTATTAGTGACTATGTTTGACCTCCCTCTAGCTGGACATGACTGTTATTGGCCTCCTCCTGGCTAGTTGTGATTGTATTTGACCTTATCTAGCAATTCATGATTGTTTTGGGAGGCCCTACTGGTTGGGAGTGACTGTGTTGGCCTCCTCCTAGCTGGTTGTGACTGTGATCTACCATTCCTAGCTGCTTGTGACTAAGTTTGACGTCCTCTTAGAAAGACGTGACTATTTTACATCCCTCTAGGGCTAGGATGTGGACTATAATATTCCTTTCAGATATTCGTGGACTGTATAATCCCCCTAGGGTTGAACTTGGGAATGTGGTGGCTCTTCCTAGTTTAGATGTGCATGTTTGCAGCCTCTCGGGCTAGCCTATGACTGTGTTAAGTTTTCTAGAGAGTGCCTAACTATGTTTGGGACTAAGTATATCTGCTGCTAAGGTATTCACTTTTGGTGACTGGGATATCTTGGTATTACTATATGTTCCTGACCTAAGCCAACTTCACTCTTACCTTCTCTCTCTCAAGGTATGCCTTTTGGCAACTTGTCCTTACAGTGACAAGAGATTATTCCAAAGATGACTGAGTTTAAGGTTGATCCAAACCATATCTAAAATAGCATTGTTAAATTTGTTATCAATTATTGTTCATTAGTTTATTGTACTATTGCTATTGTTTATGTTATGTACATTGCAATTGTTAAATCATCTCAAGGACCAACTTTAACACAGTGACCATTGGACTTGTAAAGTTGAAACAGTTGAAAATTATTTTTTGTATTTATTACAACAGTATTGTTCTATGAATGGCTATGAATGGAAATATGAGCTATGAATTCCAATCTTCACCCCAAGAACCCCTCTGATAATGTTCCTCCCTACCATGTCCATCTTGTGAACATTCTAAAAGCGTTGCATTTCATGAGACCGTCTTTCGCTCTGGAACTTGGTCAAACACTTTATATGCATCCTTTAAACACCCACATTTAGAATACATGTCTACAAGATCCACTCATATTTGCTTGGATATGAAGGCATCATTAAGGCCATTTCCGTTTGGTATTGATACCAAAACTTGGAATATAACAAATGAACTCAACATTTGAAGAAGCCTTGAACTCATATTTAACAAGAAGAGTGTCATTCAATGCAATTTATAAATTAGTGAAAGACTCATCAATTTTTTACAAACTTTTATAATTCAGTAAAATATTCACCAAGGTTTTACAATATTTTATAATTCAGTGAAATATTCGCCAACATTTTACAATATGTTATAATTTAGTGAAAGATTTGACAATATTTCACAACATTATATAATAAAATGAAATATTCTCCAAAAAATTAAATATAAATATTATATTATTGATAAAATCACCTTCAAATTTTCCTATATATCGGGAATATTCGCCCATTTTTTATACATATAAATTTTTTGGGGGGTCTTAAAATCATCCTTGATTGAGATCCTATCTCGGACCCCAATATTTATAAGTTATCAATGGAGATCGAATTTATTACTTATTTGGTACTTTCTCTAATTTTTACCTCCTATATATTTCTCCTTCATGGTTGCCACTGTACTTAGTTACTGCATTGTATAAAGTGTCAAACTCCAAGTAGAATTGGAGTTGATTCCTAATCACAACTATTTCCTTGAAAGAATTTCTACATATAGATCATTTTATTTTAGTCATGATTTTATTCATATTTTCCTCTTGCATGGCCTCTTCATATCTAATTTTCCATGTTTCAATCTCATCACTAGGACTCATACTTCCCTTTTATATTCATGTGGCATTTTTTTTGTTATGTCTAATTTCTTCCCTTATTGCTTAAGTTTATCTTTCCATTTGTTTTTAAATTCTTCAATTGTCACCACTTTCTGATTGCAATATTACCAACCTTGCTCCTCCAACTGAAAGTTCCCTGGTTAATTGATCAATCCTATATTCTAGCAAGGATATAGAACTTGCAAAGAGTGAGGGATTCCAAAGTATTTTCTTTATGTACTTCCACAACCAGGTGTCTAAGAAATGTAATCTAGGCATTAGCCTCTTCCAATTGTAAGTCCACATATCGTATTACACTTTGTCTATCCTCGAAGTTAGTAATTATGTATTCCAACACATGCTTTGGTAAAAGGGAAGAGATTTCCCTTCTTTAAAAAGTATGCTTCGTGTGCTAGTTTTTGTTGTTCATGAAGAATTTACTAAGTGAATGGTATGGCTTGAGCCATATGGGATATATCAATAAATTTTATATTATCATCCTTTTCTTTTATAAATGTGTTAACATTCATTGTCTTATTCTTTCTCTTTCCCATTAATTTAATGTGGGCTTGTAGCTTATCCTTTTTAGCCTCAAGTTCCTTAATTCTAGACTTAAAGAACTCATCATCTTCTAGAAGAACCAATTCTATTTCAATTGTAACATGAAGGGCCCTCCAATATTAGGGATGTATATATTTTTAAGTTTTATGCGCCAAGCAATACAAAGTGGTGATAACAACCTATCTAATAGTTGGATCCTACTTAGATAGAATCCTAGCTTAGGCTAAAGTTTTTATAGTTTTATATTCCAGTATTTATGCGTTTTGACCCTTTTTCTACACTCTTTTCTTAATATTTCAAGAGATTCACGGGCCTCCATGGGTTGAGTTACATATTCCCATGAGACCTAGTTCCCTACCTCTTATGAGGAGATAGTGGGAGATAGTAGCGGGTGCATGCATACTACCCTCAAAAGTTATCATAGAAAATAGGTTAGAAAACTTAAAATGAGGGGTTGAGGGAACTTCCTATTGGAACAAATCCTCCTCCTACTGAACGTTTTTTGGCTCTTGAACTTCCTACTCTATTTGTTTCATCATAGGTGGTGTTTCCTACATCATTTCCTCAACTAAACCTTGACTATGGGACTTTATCTCATCCCTTTTTGTTGGGATTATTATTAATCCCCCCTTAGACCACATACTCCAATTTTCCATTTTCCTATCTTAGGGGTCTTCATCACTCCACTAGTGCATGGTGGACACACCTAGGGGAGATATGCCACTTACTACACATGATTTCATGAGTTTAAGTTCCACAGGGACCAATCCCTATAATTTAGGAATCCACTCTGAGTTCCACTAGTAGTCTCCTTCAGTTGGCCTTGGTAGGTAATCAGTCATGTTCAATTATGCTCCAATTATTATTAGTTAGATCACAATTAGTTATCCTGGTGCTAGTTTGCATGATTGAAGGAAGCGTGGATGCCTTTTCTCACCTACCCTCATCAGCTAACTTATTGTAGACTAAGTTAGTTATCTGGAGTTGCATTAGTGAGATCTAGTGGTGATTTTCCCACACCGAGTTAGCTCCGGAGTCAACCTGAGTTGGTAGACTTGAATCCTATATTAGGCATTCGAAGTATCCTATATGTAGAACCAGTGTATTCCATATTATTTACTAATTCATGAATATAATCGTATTATTCCAATTTTGTCTCACTTTGTGTGAAATTTTGTCATGATTAATTGAACAATCTATGTTAAATTCAACTCTCTTTTGCAACATTCTCTTCTCATTTGAATTCATACAGGATGATGATCTTATGCTTCATAGAATTTAGCATGGTATCAGAGCGGGTGTCCATGCTTGCCTCGAACTTCATAAACTTCCATTGTGTTACAATTATAAAATAGTAAATAATAGATACGCATTAGTAATAGTAATTAATAATATTAAATATAGTTTATGAAGAGAAGTGTCTCTTTAATATTTGATGGCCAAGCCATATTTAAGGTGTCCATATCCATTGTAATCTATTCATTCATTTAATTATTATGTTTATATATTATTATTCTCAAGATGAAACATCTTCCTTCTTAACCCATATACAGGCTACTTGATTACACTCGGATACAGTGTAACATTGGTATCATAGCCGGATCGAACCCTTAGCCCTACACACTCACTAGAGCTCGGATTTGGCTCTTGTGTCTCCTTTTTTCCTCTCCATTCACGTCCATTTTGGTTTTGGTGCAACGAATACTTTGTTAGTATCGTTGGCCATGGTGAATACTTGCAAGATCTGCGATATGTTAATATGTTCAAGTTTTGGGTAATGGCGACTGCACCATTTCTTGCAATGGGGCAAGGCCTTGGATACACGACTATGTAAATTCTTATTTTGGTTTATAAAGGTTATTTGTACAGCATTTACATACTGTGTGTATTATGGTTATGGTTCTTAGTTTGTCGCCAGCTTGACTCTGTGTGGTTTTGTAATTCTTGTTTAAATTATTTATATGGATTGTTAACAACGTTATTTTGGCCTTTGGAGCCATGCCATAGATGGAAATGGCGTTCCCGCCATTAGACTTGTGACTGTGTAATAGATGAATGAAACATTGTTTATGGTTTAAATCGTGGTTGTAGTTCGTTCTTGTGTATTTAAATATAAGAGGTCGTGACTGTGGGTTAAACCCTATGAATGAAATGTCGTTGCTATTTGCTTAGCGTTGACAGGGTTTTAATGGGTTTATGTTAGGGTTTTATTGTTTGCATATCAATGGTTATGAGCCACAAATGGTTACAATGTGTAATTTTTAACTTGGTAAATGAGTTTATTAGCGTGGTTTTTGTAGTTGATAGCCGAAACGTTACAACGTTTAGTAGGATGATAGTGAATCCTACAGGATTTGATGTGGCAATTTGTAAATGTATACAAGTGGACTCCACAGTATTTAATCCTGGGTCACGATGGTTGTGAACGATGGTTAAAGTAATGACTTGTTTGGGCATTCATGCCCACATGATTCGATCATGTGACCTCTATTTATTTATGCTATGTTTCAATGAGTTATGTGCATAACATTATTGTTGAATTATTATGTGGAAAGTTGCTTAGGATATGCAATTTGGATAAATACATTTTGTGTATTAGTTATGTGGTTTGGTTATAATGAATGACACTGATTGTGTTTAGTATTGTTTATTTATATCATGAACTTCAGACCATTAGATGGTCTCGATATCTTGACTGTATATTTGATTTATGAATTAATTTTAATAATGAGAAATGGTTTGTTTATAATCTTGGTTCTTTATAATATGTATACAGACCATGAGAGGTATTTGATGGGTTTTAGTTTGGCATTCGTAGCTAGATATTAATTTGGTTATGATTATGCTTAAATATAGGTCTACTGGAAATATGAAATCTGCCAGTAGAATACATACATACATATATATATAAGCTCTTTTTTAAGTATTTGTAGGTCTTGGAAATAAAATTAAAATAGGAAATAAAATGCAGAAATAAATTTGGAAGAACAAAACCCTCGAATATCTTTAGACAGGAAATAAATTGCAGACATAGATTTAGAAGAAAATCATAAACCCTTAAGTTAGGAAATAAATATCAGAAATATACTAGGGAACAACATCCCTAAATACTGTTACAGAGAGAAATTCCTATGGCTTGGGGTACCACAACAGACAGCTAGACTCCAGAAATCAATCTTTCCCAATATGCAATAGAAATAAACAATCTAACACTAAAGGATCGAACCTCGTACCTTATTCCGGACGATTGTAGTAGATCCCCGTTGAGCTTTCCAATCTTCAGCTTGAATTGTTATAGCAAGTCCTCAACAACAAGTAAACAATACAAGCATACTATATTTCATGGTGTTAGATCTATTCTAGCATATATAATCAATAATGTATAAGCATTTGACATATTCCAATGGAAATAATATTCATTCAAATACACATTACTGGACAGGAAAAGATATTTCTATTAATAAGAATCAGAGATTACAAGTGACAACCTCTGATGGCACGTCTGCGAATCAGAT
>LPNX010363614.1:393419-468980 GCA_001517045.1 Pseudotsuga menziesii | reverse complement strand
CACCACCTCAATCCTCCATCACTTCGATAGCAAGCTTACTAGTGAAAGGCAAGCTTGGGAAGAACACAACAGTGCTCCAAGGGACAAAGGGATGCAGACTTAAGCATAAATCTTGGCAACAATGGACTATAGTTTTGTTACTCTCAAAGTTCTCTTATGCTTTCAATGTACCAATGGGTTCCTTATATAGTTCTTCAAAGGGATACTGAAGGGTCAAATCCGTGCGATCTCAAGGCATATGGAAGGCCAGGAGTCATATGAGTCGGATCCAAGTCAAGGAACAGTCCAAAAGGATTTGGATTTATGTACACATCCCGATGTACGTGACTATAGGGGAAATATCCGCGTATGTAGCGGATATCGAGGGAAAAGCCGCGTATATCAATATTCTAATGTTTTAGGGATGATCACGGTAACATCAAAAGATATAAAGTGGTCCAAAGGGGCTAATGAGTCTGCAGCGGGACAAGGGAAGGCCATACAATGTGTGATTCACCTAGTGTGGTGAAATCCGCTATAACAAATACTTAATCAGAAAATGTACTAGCCAATGAAAGGGAAAAATCAAGAACCTTATCCATGCAAGGTGAAGCTATTTCAATGGATAAAAACATGCACACTCAATTACCCAGCATTAACAAATTCACAGTCAGATCTGACCTCTATATAGATAGCCGAATCACTTGGGAGGTACCACGTTCCACCCAACCGTGACCCAAAACCATTCCTGGTTTTAATCTGGATCCCCCCTGAGCTGGTTCCAACATGCAAGTAGCTTAGAGCTCCTAAGGTAAGGCTTCCCTAGCTTGGATATCAGGTCTGGATCACTTCTCCTCTTTCCTCTTAGGAAAATGTTCTCCAAGAACTCTCTTGAGACTAATCAGGCAGAATAATGATTCACCAAAAAGATGGAAGTTCCCCAAGCGTCTCTTTGGCTTGGGTCTTTATAGGCAGACTTTTCAGTCAAAGGGGCAGTTAAATCAAAAATCATTTGATTTCTTAATTTTACCATTTTTTTATTTTAGGCACTTTTAATTTTTAACTTAGGAACTTTTAACTAGTTCTTATTTGGACTCTTGTAGGTATTATATTATTTAATTTATCTTTAAATAATAATAATAATAATGGATGGATCCTATCTTTAATTCTTATACTATTAATATTATTACTATGCTTACTCTTTATACATGTCATGTATAAAATATATACTTATGTATATATTATTTGTTAACATTTGTCTTTAGGTATCATATAACATGATCCCTAAACTTATGACACTTTCTTTATTAAAGTCGTCAGGTAGGTGGTTAGGTCTACTAGGATAGGAAACTCTAAACATCATTGCATGTTGGATTACCTTGTATAACATGGTAGTTCTTCGGTACTTGATGAGATTTAAAAATTCAAAATTTCATTTAATCACTTATAAATAAGTCAAATGAGATCAATATTTTCCTCGAGTCATTTTCACTCGACATAATTAATTCTTTTCAGTAAGTCCTAGCGCTTATCCAGAGCCCATACTCAATGCTAAAAACATGGAGTTACAAACTTAGTGCAATTCCAGAGATCCTCTCTCAACACTAATGCTAGGATGTACTTGTAGGATACACCTAGGGATACAATGGCCAAGGAGCCAATGTTCCATAACTTATGCTCAACATCAACTTGGAAGGCTCAAGGGCTTATGCCCAACACTTCCAATTATCTTTTCATGTGCATGAGAGCTTCTTGCTCAAAACAAAGGTTTTCATAATTCATGTGTTCCAAAGCTCCTCTCTCAACACAACATAAACACTCATGTGCTCCAAAGCTTCTCACTCAACACAAACATTCAAATACTCATGTGCTCCAGAGCTCCTTGCTCAACACAAAACATCTAATCAATCATGTGCTTCAAGGTCCATGCCCAACACATAAAATCATACATAAAACATATGTAACTGGCTTACACCCAATATATCAAACAAATAATCATGTTGAAACTTCATATGTAGTGGGGTTCTAGAACCAATATACCAAAATAAAACATCAAAGTAACATCATAATCAACGGCGCTTATCCCATAAGTATTAGGTAAAATTCAGGATATTATAATCATCTTTTAGTTTAACATAAGTGTTGCCTTTTAGTTTAACTAAAGTGTCATCCTGCAAAAAAACTCTTAGTCAACTATATATTTTTTATTAACACTTAGTTAATTATCTTAACTGAATATCTTCTTGATTGCATCTCACTTAAGTGATCAATTTGAGTTCTCCTTAATTAGTTGAAGTATTCCTTGTTAATATCACTTGAAGTTAAACAACTTGGGCTCTCCTTAATTAATTGAGGTCTTTATCATGAAATTTGAATTATCCTCATTCTTGATGCAACTTATCTTTATCTCTTATCTTATCTACATGGTCCACATGCGTCAACTTAATTGATCTATCATATCAATTATACTAAGGATATTTTTTCAATGATGTGATCATATTGTTTTACTATTGTTCCAAGTGGTCATATTCTCAAGTAATTCACTCTAGAGGTGGCCAGTCTCTAGAGGAGACTTAATATCGAGGTAGTCTAGATGTGCTACGATTTCACCCAGACAACAAAATTCCCCGACCACCCTCTGGCACCGTCTGACACACTGCAGCAGTCTTGTCAGTCTCGTCATTTTGCTACGGTCTGAAAATTAAATGTAATTTCTTTCTTACTCAAACCTATTTTAACTACCATAGTATATCCACTTTATTTCATCTCTCCCATTTATTCAATAGTGAAAATCCATTTGCAAGTAAATGCTGACTATGCTGGTGATGGATGTCAACTTAACTTAAACTGGTGATGGATGTCGACTTAACTTAAAGAATGGATATGGTGACTCTCAGTTAAGCCAATTATGATACATGATTTGGCCCAAATATGATAATGGTACATGAGAAAATCAACATCATCAATGATGAAGGAGCAAGGAGGCTTATAGACCACTTCCATGCAACACAAGCTAAAGCATAATAAAATACTTATTTTGACACTCTTTAAATAAATTGTAAAATTATTATTCACGTAAAAGTGAGGGAGGTCATCTAGTTCTATGATAATAATGAACCAGCACAAGATAAAGCATAATAGTAAAATTCTTATTCACTTAAAAGTGCAAGGAGATCATCTAGCTATATGATAATCATGAACTATGACCATTGCCAGTAAACATCCATTCCAGCAACCCCATGATAATGGTATCTCCCATTCTCTCTTTCTTGGTGCAAATGACGCCATCTACAAAATTCAATGCCAAAATATTATGCAAAACAACAATGATTTGGAGCTTCTACTATATATGGCACTTGCATGCAGGTACAGGTCTAACCATGCTAGTATAGTTGGGTTCCCCGTCCAAGACAATAACTGGACTAGTAATATTGGGCTCCTTTGGATATTTCATCTTGCATTTTGTATTTAAATGTTTAAGTTTTTGTTTTGTTTCGTCTGAACAATGCATTTGAGTGTGTAAAATTTCCAGTCATATTGGTTCAGTTTGGATTAGCTTGTACTCTTTCTCCAAAGTGAAATAAATTAATGGTTTTGGTTTTCATTTTTTGTTAAAAGAGATAAGGCCATCCATTGCACCCAAAATACATTGCTACATTTTCCTTCACAAATATAACATATTTAGAAAGTTGAAAATGTTGGAATTTTCGCCATCGTAGGCATCGCCAAGCATCAAATTTCAAACATTGTCTCACAAAATGCCCTTGGCTCTCTGAAGAGAAATGTTCTTGCATAAAACAAAGAAGATTGTGAGTTTCAGACACAAAGAGAATCATGCATATAATGTAATCTATTTTGGCCCTTCTTATTTGCCATATATTGTTTTACACTTACAGTCTTTATGTTCATACAGTTAGCCATTCATTTGACTCTCCTCGTTTTTTAACTTGTAAAGTGGTCTGTCTCTAGTTTCATCATATTTTCTGAATACGTATCTGTTTGCAAAAATAATTCTGAATTCCAAAAACCATTTTTCCTCCACTTGCAACGGGATTTCATTAAGAAACCCCTTAATGACCTCGCAAGAAACTACAAATCGTCCGTATTTTCATGATTTTATCGCGCAATTTACATTTAACACCCCTTGGTTATCTTATTGTTATAATATATCTTGTTAATTATGTGTTGTTTTAATTTTACAGAGAACTATATTGTCCAATTCTTGCATGAGACAACAACAGCCTTATGTCATAGCTTGGCTTTAAAAATGCATGATCGCACAAATCGAATACTCGCAGAGGGTTCTAAGGTCATCCTACAAGATTCCAAGCATCTGGAGCTTATAGATGTGAGAGATTAAGTAATGGCTGGTCCATAAACACTTCAAGTTCATAATATTTCTCTCTAAGTTCCACAAATATGCATTCCTTGATATGGTGCATTTTTTCCATTTTAAGTTTCACCACGTATATATCCATGACACAATCTCGAACAGATAATTTTCAAAACAACGTCGTCATGATATCTATCAAGCATATGGAGCTTATAGACGTGAGATATTAAGTAATGGTTGATCCACAAACACTTCAAGTTCATATTATTTCTCTCTAAGTTCCACAAATATGCGTTCCTTAATATGGTGCATTTTGTCCATTTTAAGTTTCACCACGGAAATATCGATGGCACAATATGGAACAGATAATTTTCAAAAAGCCCCCGTGCTTGTCTTTGAAAAACAAGCATTTTACATTGTTCTTAAATCCCCCACACGAGAGTTGAATGTGATCAATTTGTACCTAGATATATGCGGTTTAACACCAGTTTTGGGCACATCCTGTGATTGATTTGCATATTTATGGTACATCACAACACTATATCTTGGGGTCGTTTATGACAATTCTCCAAAATGTTGCAAGAATGTAGTACTTGATCCATCTGTCTTTGTCTTCAGTTATCATTTACAGGAATTTGTCTTCATTTAGCATTCACCTCCAAATGAAGGAAAGAAAACTCATAAATTTTAGGTTGAATCAATGGGAGAGGGGAATTAAAATGAACTTTACTAGGGTTACAATTAAAATAAATTTGAAAACTTGGTTGTAGAGCAAAAGTTATAAAACAAAAGTTATAATCTGTATTACCCACTGCTAAATGATGGGACTATTGCAGTGTGTTAGATGAACACCGTTGAATGACGGACTGCTGCAGTGCGTGAGACAAACCAAAAAGGTGGCCAGGCGATTTCACCATCCAGGTGAAATCGTCATACATCTAGACAACTCCCTTAATATCTCATCTATATCGAGTGACCATGGCTAGTAATACATCACACATCATTCATTATTTGACATGCAAAGAATTTCCTCTACACATGAGGTACCACCTGAACACATGAGGATTTGACTTGACACACAAGTCCTTAGTCTTGTCTAACAAGACTGTACAACATCATCACTTTGACACATCAAAGTGCATTCCTCAACACATGAGGCTTAACCTTTACACATAAGGTTACTCAATCATCCTTAAATCCAAATCAAGAATATACTCCAAGTTTCTTGATTCCAACTCAAGCTCCTTAAGGCATTACCACAACACATGAGGCCCAATCCTGGTGCACAAGATTGTCTTGGAGAATGACAAATCATGTTGTAACTTTAACATAAGAGACAATTTAATTTTTGCACAAGAGCGTCAACTTTGTAAATACCTCAACCGTGAACTTGTGGTTAGCATTCACATATTGAACCTTCCTAACCACACATGCAATATCTCATGGAACTAAATTATATTGCCCAAATAAAAGTATATGCCCCCCGAAAGGATTCAACATGTGTCCCTAAAAAACATCCAAGAAGCAAGTTCAAATGAACCATAAAATGACAACTGTGGTGTGGATCAATGAACCATTGAATCCATTGGAATCAAGACATCAGAATAGTTATAGGGGTTCCTCTCTCACATGTTTTCATGGCCCATATTTTGGCATGTTTCACGATTGTCACGGAGAGAAATTCCTATGGCTTGGGGTACCACAACAAACAGCTTGACTCCAGAAATCAATCCTTTCCAATATGCAATAGAAATCAAATATCTAACACTAAAGGATCAGACCTCGTACCTTATTCCGGACGCTTGAAGTAGATCCCTGTTGAGCTTTCCAACTTCAGCTTAAATTGATGAATCACTTCCTCAACAACAAGTAAACAATACAAGCATACTATATATATTGGTGTTAGATCTATTCTAGCATATATAATCAACAATGTATAAGCATTTGAAATCATCCATGGATAAAATATTCATTCAAACATACATTATATTGGGCCTCCACCACCTCAATCCTCCATCTCTCGATAGAAAGCTCACAAGAAAAAGGTAAGCTTGGGAAAAACACAAAAGTGCTCCAAGGGACAAAGGGATGCAGACTCGAGCACAAGTTCCGGCAACAATGGACTATAGTTTATTTGCTCTCAATTCTCTTATGCCTTGAATGTATCCAAAGAGTTCCTTATATATCTTTTCAATGGGGTAATGAAAGGTTGAATCCGAGTGATCTCAAGGCATATGGAAGGCCAGGAGACAAGTGAGTTGGATCCATGTCAAGGAAAAATCCAAAAGGATTTGGATTTTGTACACATCCCGATGTACGCGGTTTTAGGGGTCAAACCCGCATATATATGCAATAAGGGGTTTAAAAGTCGCGTATAACAATTTTCTCATGTTTATAGGGATGGTCTAGGAAACATCAAAGGACAAAAAATGGTCCATAAGGTCTAAGGAGTCTGCAGAGGGACAGCAGAAGGCCATACAAGTGTGATTCACATGGTGTGGTAAAATCAGCTATAACAGATGCCCCCTAATGTGTGAGGTCAGAGGGGTCATACGATGGCCGAAATACATTATAATTCCATCCCAGAAGTGGAGTGATGAAGGATCCCAAATGGAAGACCAGCCACCCAATCAGCATAGTACAATGATACAACTCTGCACATAACTGTAACTACATATAGCAGTCTCGGATACATAAGAGTACAATGGCCATGAATAGGCATGATACAAAATATCACATAAGTGGTCATCGCCACGTACAATATACATAGATCAGAATCTCCATGATAAAGATATACAAAGGATCATAATCTCCATAATATCTAGAAATGTTTGACATATACTGGAATCAAGTCACGAGAGCTGAAATCTCATGAACACTGGCACGATCAAGGAGGTAGCATATAAGAGATGCCACCAATCTGGAAGGTCTTCTACACAAACCGCTACAAGTACATGTCCTACTATGTGAATAGAGGTGTTGAGGTTAAACATAGTAGTCCATCATCTGATTACCGGTCATTGATGTATACCGTTAGTAGACGCGAGATCACCCACCGATAATGAAAATGGGAATCAAGGTACTAGAGTGCAAACTAACAAGTGTGAATAAATTTGTTGAGGTCGAACACTTGAGAGGATCCATCGATCAGGGGATATTGATGTATTCCCAAAAACTGTCGATGGTGAGAGAACCTACCACTAATGACTGCAAGTCTCAAGGCACTCAAAGATGACTCTAGATTCCAATCCCAGAATAAATGATCCGGAGTCGATGGGATGAAATCCACTGGAAGGAGGGAATTAAGGCATCCCCCATCATCCAACATGGGGTACTCAACAAAGATGTATAATGTGGAAGGACTCGATCATAAGGTGCACGAACCAGTAACTGTACCGGGAATGGCCGACATGCAAAGTCAAGATAACTGAGGAATGGGCGACTTAGCTTTCAACTTCCTTCGGACAAGAGCATAACAGCAAATGGTGACTAAATAAAGGCAGCATAGAATCGATATATAAAACTAGGACATCTCTGCGACACATGAGGCATCGATAGAGGCTCCATGGGGACTGGAAGCTTAACCAGTCGGTGGAGATAAACTCAGATAAAATGAGTACAGCTCCTAAAGTCAAACTATAAACCCAACCAATGGATGTGATATTCAGTGCTCTGTTCGAAGGCAACACGACTCAACAGCTGCCAAAGATAACATATTTCCTTGTCCATATTTTTGGTTTTTTTATTTTTTTTGGACTTTTTCAAATATTTAAAAAGCTTGAAAAAGAATAAAACTACTTTATAGTTACAGACTAGGAGGAGTAGAGTGTCATATGGGAAAACAAACTAGTTCCAAGCAGTGGAACATACCTATGCTCAATGCAAGGATACATGTGTAGGATAGCGACACTCAGGGGAAAATCCCCTCCCGGTTGAAATACGGAATCAAGCTGCAAAGGATATATAAAATGGCTCTGCATGGCTAGACATGAGGCAAGCTCGGGCTATATGGCTGAAACTCAATGTCAGGGAAGCCGACGCAAGGCTCAATAAGTCAAGCAAAGTGCATGATAATGCAATTACAACTTGACATAAAGGAGTCCTGAGGGAAAATAGGCCAGCAAAATATCAAGAGGAGTATGAAGCTCTTGCGAAATGTTAGGGCAATACTATACAAAGGACTCCCACACCCTAAGGGACAAAATGTCAGCATGGGTGCCAAATGCAAATAAGGCACTAACTAGGGTACCCATGTAAGGTCAAGCTCTACCACTCATATCATGCCACTTCTAAAACAACAAGAAGGTTCTGTGACATAATAGAGTGGGTTCGTACCTAAGGCTATAATGAAACGGTCATAAGGTCATGCAAAATGCAAACGGTGATGAAACCTAACCTATATGTCAGTTTAAACATGATACCTGAAATCGACATGAACGAGTCAATCCAACGACTGAAACGGCACTCAAAAAGGTCTCCTACATCATAAATTAGTCCAAAAAAGGTCCAAACTATAGGAAAGGGGGTAAAAATTTTCAAAAATTTGAAAAATTTCTATAAATAGTAAAAAATTCAAAACATTATAAAACATTTGAAATTTTTACCCATTTGAGCTCAGAACTTCAACAGCGAATTCCAGGAAATCCAGCTGGCGGAATCCACTACCGTTTTTTCCAGGTACTTACCCATGCTCTACTCTTTCATTTTGATGCAAATTTTGTCAAATTTCATGGTGTATTTAGCATTCTAGGCCATTCTAAGATAGGCGCCACAGCCCACGTGGAAATCAAGGGTTTTTTCGCATATAGGGCTGGATATACACGGAAAACGCCCTCACAGTCGCGTAGATATGCGGTTGTTTGGAAAATAGTCGCGTATGCGGCCGCGGTCAATGTTTTTTAAGTATTCTAAGGGACAAAACTCAAATTTTATGTGCAGGATGGTCCTAGAATGGACAGAACATGAATATGGTGATGTAGAAGAGGTAGTAAGGGCATATCTATTGGCTCAACAAGCGTTGCATGCATGTGGGCTTTAGAAATTTTGGTGTCTTGGTGGCTTAAGAGCCAAACCAAGACTATTGCAAATGTTGGTGGACTACTGGGATCCAGACTCAGAGTCGTTCCAGATAGACAGGATGTCCCTCACCATAGAAGTGGAGGACATATACTTTATTACTGAACTTTCCCTATGGGGGGGAGTGGTGAACCTACGCTCTCGTGGGCCTGGAGGTGGCATGACTATAGATGAGTACATTGCGGTGTACTATTATCTGGACACGGAGAAGGTGGGGAGTCAAATCCCAACTAAATCCATACAGGTGCTGGGCCTAAAGGCCATCCTACTGACACTGGGAAGGATAGCAGGCTTGGCTTCACTCCACCAGGCCTCACGGCCTCTGATGTTCTATGTAGTGGAGTGCATGAGACCCACAGTATACAATTGGAGTACTACACTACTGGGCAATATGAAACACTAGCTCAGTGAGTGCAAGATGGGCAGAGTGCGGAACTTCGGTTTCAGCAGCATACTGAGCACGTTTTTCTTCGAGCGTGTTCCCAGATTGAGCCCTAGAGTGGATGTTCCTCTACACGGGGTTCGAGATCCAGCCCAACGACGTTGGGCGTATGCGATGCGCAGACTGGGTGGAGGTAGGGTGTCCAACCCCTATACAGCTGATTTCTTTCCATGGTGGCAACGACAGATAGTTGCCATCGATGACTACCCCTATGCGGGGATATATTTCTAGGGAGACCCATACATGCTGCTACCACCAGGATCGGCATACGGTGACAGAGGTAACGAATCTTGACCCTCTTTTTAAAATTTTTGAGCTATTAATTTTTTTTGTGTTTTCTGATTATATGGAATCAAAATACATGTTTTTGGGTGACAATACATAGTGACATCTACCATATGCATGCAGAAGTGGGACCATGGCGGCCTGAAGGCTTCCCTCGTCATAGACAGAGGGGAAGAGGAGATGATATCACGGGTGTGGATGTGGAGCAGACGCTCCAAAGCATTCATACCAACTTCGTGAGACTGACACATAGAGTACCCATGGCGCAAGTCGAGGACTTTCCTAAGGCCATGCAGCGCTAAGTGGTGGGTGTACCATGAGCATGGGTGTGGCTATTTTGATGGCTAGCTAGAGCCGTAGTGACATTCCACGATCACAACCCCCCTCCTCCTCCACAAGCTTAGATACCTAGGAGTGATACATTTTGTACTACCGTGTATTATATTTTGGTGGCTCGAGAGCCCCATTTTTGTATTACGACACTGTGTATTACCACATTTTGGATGTTTATAAAAACTTTTATGATGATCGGTTTATTTATTTACATGTGTAAAAATTTATATTTGTGATGAGCTTATTGTGTATGAAACAAATGCCAATCTAACACATAGTTAGCATATGAGTCAGCAACTTGATTATTAATTCTTGGAATATGTATGTATGTTATATTGTCAAATTGTCGTTCTAATAATCTCACATGTAAGAATCTTCTTAATAATGTCGGATCTCTAACATGGTACAAACCATTAAGATGTGACACTACTAACTCTGAATCAAGACGCACCTCAAGAGAGAGAACACCATGTAAAATGGCATCCCATAGAAGCTCAATAACGGCACTATATTCAGCAACATTGTTTGAAGATGGCCGTAAACATACGCCTCCTGAAGACAATACCTAACCCATATTGAGTATAAATCACCCAAGCAGCAGAGGCTGAGTGTTGAGTGTGACGGCTCGCACCATTCGTGAATCCTATGAAGGTGGAAGATTCCATTGACATCTGCCAAAAGAAATGGAAGCTAATCACAAACTCGATCACCATAAGAAAAAGACCTACCTATGCAAAACCGTACAATAATATACAATAACCAGCCTTGGCTGAAAATCATGCATAGTACTTTTTGAGATAGATCCCATTTCTAGGCTCGGCCAAGGTTGTTCCCCCATAATCCACTAACTCATAAGCGCCCTTCTCTAATACACGTTTGACAATGTAAGGACCACGCCACATGGGGTTAAACTTTCCTTCCCCCAAGGGTTCTTTCGGTTGATCCCACAAAAGGACCAAGTCTCCCTCACTAAACTGCCTTGGACGGACAGACTTATCGTACTGGACCTTTATGCGACGCTTATTTACTTCTAGAGCCACGAAGGCATCCCGACGCTGCTCATCAAGTTGCTCAAGGTGGACCAAACGCTCCTCCAACGGGGAAGTGTCTGGTAAGAGCTCTATGGCTAGCTTCAAAGAAGGAATCTTGCACTCAACCAGCAATACCGACTCCACTCCATGTACAAGTTGATATGGAGAAAAACCCGTGGCAGTCTTAACGGCGGTTCTATAAGCCCACAAAGCAGGATATAACATAATGTTCCAATTATTCTTGCTTTGTGCGATGGTTCATTGGAGAATGGATTTGAGTGATTTGTTCACTGCTTCTACATGTCCATTCGCTTAAGGGTAGTAAGAGGAGGAATGCTCTTGTTTATACCCTAACTTGGATGCCAACTCTTCCATCATACAATTCTGAAAGTGCGAGCCATGGTCAGTGACAAGCTCTTTCGGAATCTTGAACCGGGTAATAATCTGGTTGAATACGAAGTGCACGGTTGTCTCACCGTCGGATTTAACTGTAGGCATAGCCTCATCCCATTTCGTGAACTAATCAACAGCCACTATGATATGATGATGCCCCCCACCTGAAGCTAGGTTGCAATCCATAAAATCTATCCCCCACTTAGTGAAGGGACCGGTGGTGATGATGGGATGTAACGGGGTAGGTTTCGAGCGCATATTATGTGCAAACACCTGGCAAGGGTGGCACCTCTTGACCGCATCTACACAATCCTTAAAGATCGACGACCAGAAATAACCCGCTCTTAAGATTTTTTGCTGTAGAAATCCTATATAGATGACCACCACATGCCCCTCCATGGTAATCATTCAGCACTACCTCAACCTCTTCATGAGTTAAACATTGTCGTAAAATGGAATCTACCCCATGGCGGTACAAAGTGTTATCCACTATGAGGTAATTCTTAGATACATGACGTAATCGTCGTTGTTCATCCCGTGAGAGGTGATTAGGGACCTTCAATGTTTGTAAATATATAATGATATCCCCCTACCATGGGTCTAAAGTTGAGATTAAGAAGATGTGCTCATCATTAAACGTATCTTCACAAACCAACTCCTCGGTGTCGCTTGGGAAATCCGATATAAGCTCTGCAAAAATTAACGATTTCTTCGATTTTGCCGAAACAAACTCGAGTTTGAATTCTTGCAATATGACAATCCATTTATTATATTTTCCCCCAATCATCCTTCGAGTGAGGACAAATTGAAACGGATTGACATGGGCTACAACCAAGGTCTAGCGAAGGAGAATATAATGTCTCAACCGTTGAACCGCATGTACGGTAGCTAAGGAAATCTTCTCAACATGGGAATAATGGATCTCCACGTCAATAAGATTCTAGCTCAGATAGTATATGACATGCTCTTGGAGCTCCTCATCCTCTTGAACCAAAACCATACCAATCGTCTCCATGGACGCGGCCACATAAAGTAGAAAATCACGGCTATAGTCTGGGGGACTAATCATCGATGCCAATGCTAGGGCTTGCTTGAGAACATCAAAGGACTCTTGGGATCGCTCATCCCAACAAAAGGTGGTGTCCTTCTTCAAAAGACGCATGAAGCCTCTAGTCAAATTGGGAAAATTGACAACGAATCTCCGTAAGAAGTTTGCCATGCCTTGCAAACATTGAAGATGACGAATGTTTTTCGGGGGAGACAACTGAAGTATTGCCTCAACCTTTAAAGGGTCGACTCTTATACCCTCCTTAGAAACAATGAATCCTAATAAGCGATCGGACTTCACACAAAATATGCACTTGTGAGGATTTAACCTGACCAAATAATGGCGGCACCTTTCGAATACCAATCTCAAATGATAGGAATGACGCATTCTCATACGAGAATGAGCAGCAAGGTCATCCAAAAATACTTCGATAATCGATTTGAGATCATGGAAGATCAAGGTCATCGCCCGCTGAAAAGTAGCTCCGGCGTTCTTAAGGCCAAAAGGCATTTTTCGATATGAAAAAGTTCCCCAAGGACAATTAAATGCAGTCTTATGTTGGTCCTCGGGTTTTATTTGTATCTAATTGTACCCAAAAAATCCGTCCATAAAGGAAAAAACCTCACTACCCGCACACTCATCCAAAATCTGATCAATAAATGGTGTGGAGAAATTGTCCTTAGGACAGGCACGATTCAAATCACGGAAATCAGTACATATGCAGATCGCTCCCTGCTTCTTATCAATCGGAACGGGGTTTGAAACCCACTCCGTCAAGGGAACGGGATAGATAAAACTGGCTTTCAATAGTTTCTCTATCTCTACCTTAATCGCGGGTGCTTTCCTAGGATTCACAGCACGCAAGCATTGTCGAACAGGCTTAGCATTGGGATAAGTATTAATCTCGTGTTCAACAATGAGAGGGTCGATACTTGGCATTTCATCGTAAGACCAAGCAAAGATATCACGAAATTCTTTAAACGGCTCGGTGTATTCATGAATCTCAGCATGGGAACATTCTACCCCAATATAGACATTCTCTATCCTGCCAAGATCGTGAGAGATATTGATAGGAATCATTGGAAATATATTTGCCATGTTCCAATCAGCCATCAGACCAGGAGAGCTTAATGGAACCATGGGACTACCAATTCTCTCACTAAGAACCTCCCTAAAGTCCTTACACTCCAACTAGTCAAGCTCAGGAAGAAAGTAAAATCTATGATGCAACTCTCCCCATGGTGGCTCAACTCCTAACATGGCCTCAATAATCGCTTCGTCTGAAGGAAACACACTATCAAGGCAGTCGTGCGCATGAGAAGACTGTACTGCCCATGCAGGCATCACATATGGGTCCTCCTCCTTCGTCCGTGAAGAGGAAGGACTAGGCTCTGCAACACATTCAAGATTAGCATGATAAGCTACCATCGTTGTAGGCAACGGCACGTCCGTCATGATGGGCTCACTCAAAGTATTCGGTGTAGGAAGAATCCAAGGATCTTCCATATGACTCGTGCAAAAAGACATCGATCTCACAGATGTCGAAGCCTCACCGGAACTAGACCCTATCATAAGGATAGGTGTAGGACAACTAAAGCTTCCCATGAGGGATGGATACATGCCCACACCCACACTCCCAGTTGCTGGCTGAGAGTGCTCTACAATCGGGATCGAAGTTCCCGAAGATGTAGTAAATGATGAATTCTTGAATGACGTTTGATCAATCATAACTATCTTCCCGTTAAATGGAAAGCATACAACATGAAATAGGGAAGAAGCTATGGCTTGCATACTGTACATCCAATTCCTACCCAACAAGAGATTGTAGTCAAGGGGCGCATCAACCACCTCGACCTCTATCACAACGGTCTTCCCTCCCAAATGGACCTTAAGGGAAGGAAGGATCCCGTGCGGCCTAAACGATCTCCCATCAAACGCAGTTAACATGGTCGCAGAATTAGACAACTCAGGGGAACCTAAACCCTTCCAACACGACAAAGACATCATAGAATTAGCAGAGCCTTCGTCAATCATAATGCGCTTGACGGTCATGTTGAGACATTCTACATGAATCAAAAGAGACACATAGTAAGGCAAGCGAGGCTGAAGTCCTGCAGTTTCAAATTTAATCACGGAGGAAGAATTATCATCATTCACACCAAGGGCAGAAAGCAAAGCCTTCCTTTGCGAAGGACAACTCTGAAGTACTTCTAATGCAGACATCACACAAGGAGTGTTGCCCAAATCCTTGACAATAGAATAGTTCTGGGCATCTCGGGCATTAGGATTGTGCCCCGAACGCTTAAGGACTCCCTTAGGAATGCGAGGTGCAACTTCAGGTTTATCCACAGGTTTTTCAATACACAAAGGAGTCCCTGGTGGATCAAGTTCCTTTCCTGGGTTGGGTTGTGATGAACCATAGTCCTTCGCACGGGTCACAAATTTTGCAGCACGTACCATGTTAATGCAACCACGACCACTACCCTCCGACGAATCTTGATCACCACTAGACTGATCATGGGTCCTCGAGTTCATGTTTTGATTGTGAGGTAAAGGGTTAGTCAGCACAGCTGGGCCCTATGCTAAGAATCTTGAGGCTTCATTGATACGAGGTCACAAGTAAGTGAGGTGATCTTCCTTACACAACTTGCAAGGAAATTTAACCTTACATTTAGCTTGCTTTTCCCCCCCAGCATTACAGGCGTTCTTGTCATTATTATTAGCATTTTCATTCCTATTCCCACCCTTACGATTGTTCTTACCCTTCTTTTTATTCCTTCCGGGTTGCTAGTTACCCTTCTGGTCCGACGATTGCACCGAAAGCACACTCGCCATTTGGGTGGGTTGAGACAAAGCCATGGCTTGTCCCGAAGCAGATTGGTTGATTGACAATTGACTAACTTGTTTCGCAACCGAATCCACAGGTTTAGCACTCGCACAACCAACAATGCCATCGGCATGTGGTCCAGGTTTAACTTTGGGGTCGAAACTAGAATGCGGAGCATTAGGAATGATCTCATATAACAAACCAGATTGAGTATAAATCAAATCCAATTCCTACACCCTAAAAATGGCTTGTTCCTCATTTTGCACTCCGGATGTAGAAACATCCTTCGCTATATAAAACAATAACGACTTAAGGAACCATTCGAGGAGGAATTTCGGTGGTATAAAGGCTTTAATCAACCTATTTCGTCCACGCCACTCTTGGATATGATCTGAGATATGTGTGGCTTTATCCTGTCGAAATGTCGACAAGAGTTCTGTACCAACGTCATAACGCACTGGTAGCTGGAAGTGGTTAAGAAAACGCATCGCTAGGTCATCAAACAAAGCGAATTCCCCCCTAGGTAGCTCTATATACCATTTCGCGGCAGGCCCTGTAAGGGTTCATTGAAACAGCCTTAAACGGATCGAATCTTGGTGTAAGGAATTTGAAGAGCACCATAGGTGAAATTTAGTAACATGTTCGCT
This sequence comes from Pseudotsuga menziesii, assembly GCA_001517045.1. Classification (NCBI taxonomy): domain Eukaryota; kingdom Viridiplantae; phylum Streptophyta; class Pinopsida; order Pinales; family Pinaceae; genus Pseudotsuga; species Pseudotsuga menziesii. Next base: position 452,586 of record LPNX010363614.1, on the reverse strand, counting down.
CGAATCCTCTCCCAGTTTGCCCTCGAATTTGGGTATGTCTGAGGGAAGCTTAGTAGGGACAGTCGGCCAAGCTGGGTCATGAGCTACATGATTGTTCGTCAATATCGAAAAGTCAAGAAGATTTAGCATTGCGAGGAAAGGGAGCCTAGGATGAGTAGGTCGATGGACCACTCCCTGATAGTTCTGATTCACATAGGTCTGATTATCATAACCACCATGGCCTTGGCCATAGTGCCCTCCTCTCGTTTGACCCGTGTAAGGTGGCATGGAAGCACCATAGTGTGGTGTCCCATGAGACACTCCGTAAGTAGGAATATATGCTTCGGAAGTAGGAATATACATTCCAGAAGTAGGAATATACGCTCCAAAAGTAGTAACATGACCTCTAGAAGTATGAACATGACCTCCCGAAACAACAGGCGGTACATGAACTTGAGACACAACTGGTCGAGTAACCGCAGTACAGACATGACTCGTAGCAATGCTTCATCCCGAAGGACCACGTGAATGAGGTGGAGGGTGAACATTCAAAGAGCTAGGGGCAGAGGACAAAGGGACCTGTGTAATTATGTAGGTGTTGTTCCCTATAGTCACTCGTCTCGGATATGGTATCCTAATAGGATCACTAGCCCTAGGCCTAGGAGGAATATGTAATGTAGCTTCCACCGCCAGGATGGAAAGTGTAATGTGACTCATGCTCCCAAACCTCTCCGCATGGTAAGGAATGAGAGTGCCCCCAGGCATAGTGCTAGGCCCAAACTCAGACTTGACATGAAATGCCAAATCATGTGTGGGAAAACTAGACATACCATCACTACCATAACTAGTGCTCGCGGGTTCAAAATGAGTCTCATCATCTTCCAGCATTCCATACCAGCAATGCGTCAATGGGGGATCAACACTAGAGTAAGTAGGTCTATCATGAAAAGTACCTATCTCAGAAATTACAGGACCTAACTCAGTCAATCAGGTGAAGGATCAAAGTTAGGAGTAAACTCCCCATCTTCCACTTGAATGGGAGAAGGTGGTTCAGGAATACCTTCAACATGGTCTCCCATCGTGTGTGAATAAATGTGCGAAGTAGTTTTCCTGGACTGTCTATCACTCTCTCTCAAAGGAGGAGGAAATGTAGAAGGCATAAGTCCTGCTAAACGACGAGAATGGCGAGGCACCGCACCCGAATCCATAATGACTCAAGAAATATAAAAGACTCTCTATCTACGCAAACCCTAGGCAAGATAACGTGCACAGAGCATACACCAATAAAATCTAAATCCAAACACAAGCAATCAAGGGTAGGATAAATGAGCTCCCGAATGAAGCAGGTATGTCTCGCCTAGGAGAGGCTTGAGACTCCCATACACAACAAGCACAGGTACGTAACCAATTATTGTGGCACTCAGCTTCAACGCGTAAAGTGACTGTGCTGTCCGACCCCAACCTGGCCGGGACACCCACAGAATAACCCCTACAGAGTACCCCCTCGATATCCTAGGTAAGGCCACTAAGGTCACCTCAATATAATCAATGCTCAGGCGGACAGTCACAGGCGGGATTAACCGTATGGGTAGGGTAGCAAAGCCTGAAACTCTCAAAAGAGCCCCCAGATATGAATACAATCCTGGAAATATCTCTGGTGCTACTAAGTTATGACTAGGGGTCATCCCAATCAATAACCGCTCACACTGTCACATTCTTAACTCCCTTTTGAGAGGAGGATCCTGAGAAACACTGGTTATACCAAGGAATTTCACACACTCACCTGGATAGACACATACATGTTGTTGTTTAGTGGTCTTGGAGAATTTAATCACAATGAACTATTCCAAGACCCTAAAACCTAATCTTGTTGGTGAACCCTATCAAATAAAATAGTGTAGTTCATTTTAATTAAGCGTTGATTTTAATTGGCTTTATTACTCAAAAGAGGTATATAGCCGTGCAACTAATGGCGTTATGACACAACATGAAGCAAAGTGCACACCTAACAATCAATGCAAATGCGTTGTGTCCATGAAAAACAGGGTATGCTACTACGTGAAATGCACAATTTTCTTCAAATGATAGATGCAAACTTTCCTATATGAAATCCTAACTAATACTCCAAAGCAAATCTAGTGCAAGTACTATGCAAAATGCAAGATGCAATGCATAATGATAATCAAATATTTTTGGATTTTTTGAAATAAAAATGAGATACTGAAGCAAAAGAATGGTTCTACAACCCTCAGACTCTGCAAGCACACTCAAGCAACACTCAAGCAAAGTACTAAGGTAAAAGAAATCTAATGCACTAATCCCAAAACAAAAAATCGAAAATGCAATGACAAGAACATTCTTCAAAAAAGAAATTTTACCCTAAAAAAAATGTCTCTGGTCAGAAACAGAGATGTATACAGACTCTAGCAGTATCAAAGGAGACTCAGCAATCATCCAAATTCACCCAGCAACAATCAATATTCCTCTAGAAGGCAAAACTAAGGGCATACGCGACTATTCGTAGTAAACCCACGTGTGTACACGGAAATAGTAGTGAAACCTGCGTATTTACGCGACTATGAGTTAAAAACTTGCGTACAGGAAGAAAGGTGCATAAAAATAAAGGCAAATAGACAAGCTGAGGCAAACTTCACACCAATCAGACACTACCAGGCAACCATGCCCCTAGACCCAACACAGAAACAAGAGAAAAAAGAGCAATTCAAAGTCATTGAATTCCGATAGAAAACCCCCAAAGGACAACTACTAGGAACTCCCTAGCGGAGTCTCCAATTCTGTTACGGAGAGAAATTCCTATGGCTTGGGGTACCACAACAGATAGCTTGACTCCAAAAATCAATCCTTTCCAATATGCAATAGAAATCAAATATCTAACACTAAAGGATCAGACCTCGTACCTTATTCCAGACGGTTGAAGTAGATCCTCGTTGAGCTTTCCAACTTCAGCTTGAATTGATGAATCACTTCCTCAACAACAAGTAAACAATACAAGCATACTATATATATTGGTGTTAGATCTATTCTAGCATATGTAATCAACAATGTATAAGCATTTGAAATCATCCATGGATAAAATATTCATTCAAACATACATTATTGGACAGGAAAAGATATTTCTATTAATATAAAATCAAAGATTACAATGAATACAACCTCTATTAGCACATCTGCGAATCGGAGAAACTGAATCCCCCACTTGGGCCTCCACCACCTCAATCCTCCATCTCTCGATAGCAAGCTCACAAGCAAAAGGAAAGCTTGGGAAGAACACAAAAGTGCTCCAAGGGACAAATGGATGCAGACTCAAGCACAAGTTCTGGCAACAATGGACTATAGTTTCTTTGCTCTCAATTCTCTTATGCCTTCAATGTATCCAAAGGGTTCCTTATATAGCTTTTCAATGGAGTAATGAAAGGTTGAATCCGAGCGATCTCAAGGCATATGGAAGGCCAAGAGACAAGTGAGTCTGATCCATGTCAAGGAAAACTCCAAAAGGATTTGGGTTTTGTACACATCCCGATGTATGCGGTTTTAGGGGTCAAACCCACGTATATACGTGATAAGGGGTTTAAAAGTCGCATATAACAATTTTCTCATGTTTATAGGGATGGTCTAGGAAACATCAAAGGACAAAAAATGGTCCAAGGGGTCTAAGGAGTCTGCAAAGGGGTAGGGGAAGGCCATACAAGTGTGATTCACCTGGTGTGGTAAAATTAGCTATAACAACGATATCGTAAACTAATGTTTGGCTGAGTAAGAGGTAATGCGATTTTTGCACAAGGGGGTCAAATTTGAAAATTTATTGACTCTAAAATTGTGGCTAACATTCCCATGTTTAACCTACCTAAACAAACTTGTAGGATCTCACGAAACTCAATTCATCTTCTGAGACTAGATATTATACCCCTGATAGGGATTAAACATGTGTCCCTGAAAGCCTCAAGAAGGTGAGTTTAAATAGGCCATAAAATGATGACTTTTTCTCGAATAGATGAACCATTGAATCCTTTCAAATCAATACATCATAATAGTTCTAATTGTTCATCTCTTTCATGAGTCCATGGCCTAAATCTCATCTTGTTTCACAATTTCATAAGCTAGGGTTTGGATGAGTAAGAGACCATGCAATTTTTGCACAAGGGAATTAACTTTCGAAATTCCTCATACAAAAACTTGTGGATAGAATTACCACATTGATCCTTACCAAACACACTTGAAATATCTCATGGAACTCAATTCTATTTCCTCGATCAAATTCTATGCCCTTGGAAGGGATTCAACACCTCTCCCTAAAAGCCTCCAAGTGATCCTTACCAAACACACTTGAAATATCTCATGGAACTCAATTCTATTTCCTCGATCAAATTCTATGCCCTTGGAAGGGATTCAACCCCTCTCCCTAAAAGCCTCCAAGAAGCAAGCTTAAACGAGCCATAAAACAATGACCCTGGCTTGTATAAACAAACAATATACTCCATTGGAATCAAGACATTGGGATAATGCTAGGTGCACTTCTCTTGCATGGGTCCATGGCCCAGATCTTGTCATGTTTCACAATTTCATAAACTATGGTTTGACTAAGTAAGAGACAATGCAATTTTTGCACAAGGGGGTCAACTTTGGAAAATCCTTGAATGTGAAGTCGTGGCTAGTGTTCCCACATTGAACCTACCCAAACACACTTGTAGGATCTCATGGAACTCAATTCTATTACTCGGATCAAATTTTATGCCCCCGACTAAGATTCAACAAGTGTCCATGAAAGCCTCTAGGAAACAAGTTTAAACAGACCATAAAATGATGTTCATGTCTTGGAGTGATGAACCGTCAACTCTGTTAGAATTACAACATCAAAATAATGCTAGGGTTTTCTCTATTGCATGGGTCCATGGTAAGGATCTTGTCTTGTTTAACAATTTCATAAATTAGGGTTTCACTTAGTATGAGGCAATGCAAAGTTTGCACAAGATAGTCAACTTCAGAAATTCCTATATTGTTAGGCCAAAACAAACATAACTATGCAAGACCTTCCCAAACATTCTTGCAAGATATCATGAAACTCAATTATGCTTTCGCGTTCGAATTCTATCTAATGGGAAGGGATTCAACATTGTCCATGAAAGCCTCTAGGAGGTGAGTTACAACTAGCCATCGAATGATGAATGTGGCTTAGATCAATGAACTGCTAACTCCATTGAAAGCTTGAAATTCGAATAACGCTAAGAGTGCTTCCCTGACATGGTTCCATGGCTTGAATCCTTTATGGTTTCACTATTTCATAAACTAGGGTTCCACTTAGTAAGAGACCCTAAGCATTTGACTCCCAAGGTTTCCTACTGAAGATTGAAATACTAGGATGGTCATGTAGTCTTTGATGGGAGCACTAAATTTCCCTTTCCATGTACTTGTATAATGTAACATCGATAGGGTTTGCAAACTCTAATAAAGACAATCATGCTAGTGGGGAGAGACTTATCCTTGTATATGAAGACAACGAGGAGTCTTAGAAATGATATGTTCATGAGGAAACACGACGAGTTAGATGCTCTCGATCATGAGGATACCATATAAGAAGATAAGGGGAAAGAGAGACATATTTGATGTTCTTTGAGAGATCGTTCTTGTGTGATGCCAAGCTCACATTATGGATCATATTGTTATTGTATCAATGTATCCTTGATAGATGCACATTGAAGCCAAGAAACCATAGGTAAGTATTTGAATTTTCTAATTGTTGTAATGGAGACTCATAGTGTTTTTGTCGAGATTTTAAAATTTTGAGCCTATTTTGAGAACGATTAAGTTTAAGCCGATATCATATATAGTCATTTTGTTAGTTTACTTTTACTAAATTTCATGGTTGTTTCATGATTTTGTTACTTTTACTTTTACTATTTTGTTTTTTGGTAGAATTGTGTTGATAAATTGTTAGAAAACTTTTACGTAAAGATGTAAAATACCACAATGATTTTGAACGTCTACATAAGACTCTCGAGACTATCTCTCTTAAAAAAATCAAAATATCATCTAATTAAACATCAAAGTTATTGTGGTAGGGTTTTAACACTTTATTCATCAATACCATAAATGCACTAGGAGTGTTTGTTAAATCAAATGGCATGTTTATATAAACATCTATCTTAGGACAAGAAAATCTCGAGTTGATTGTAATCTTATTAACAACCTTTGGACAATCTCCATTCCTCAATTCTTTGGTGCAAGTACAAGAAATATTAAACCTCTTCCAAGTAATTCATGCACTTGTGTGTCGATATTCTCATTTACAATAGCACTTGTGTGTTGATATTCTCATTTACAATAGATGTCATCCTATTTTGGGATTTATGAGGTAATCAAGATCCTATAATGAAGTCTATTTGATGGAAAATGCTTCTAATAAGCAATAAAATATGAGGTAATCAAGATCCTATAGTGAAGTCTATTTGATGGGAAATGCTTCTAATAAGCAATAATATTTTAGACAAATTCTCTTAAATAACATCATCAAAGCTTAAACATCCAATTTTCTATTATTCTTAAGGATTGAACAACTATCTCGTTTTACCTTAATTCTATCTGCCGTGGAAGGCTATGTAGCATTGCTCTGAGTGTTCATTCTCTGTTTATTTACTTGTTTCAAACAAGTAACAGTTGTGAAATCTGTTGTGAAAGATTGTTTATTGCTGCATTGAGTGCTCCATAGTGATTATGTTGATGTCTATTGTGTTCCACGCTGTTGTCATTCACTATTTGCAATCAGGGTGAAGTTCTTTTGTGTGCCTATATGCTGCTGTATTGATATATCAAGTTCTTTTGTGTGCCTATATGCTGCTGTATTGATATATCTTGTACATGAATTGGGCATTTTATGGAGGCCCAAAATCGCCGCGGGCATGAATTTCATAGATGCGATTGATCTGCTGACACTAACAGATGTTCTAATTTCAGTCTGCTGTTACCCAGGCCTTAGAGAAGCTCTGCGTGACATCTCAGAAGGTGGCTGTAAGTGACCGAGTAATTGCGTGAGAGACAGCCGAGAAGTAGAGGGGTCTTCTCGAACTCGTCACTGAAAAGTTAACAGACAAAAATGATAAAATCAGCGTCATTGAACCCAAAGGCACAATTTGATGTGAAGCGGCTCAACTTATATACCCTCTTCTGCTGCCAAAGTCTAGTGATTTCTTGCTGCTATTTGGCGAGCTTCAATCCACGCTAAGATAGACCCCACGTGAAAGGAAGGTCTAACTTTCACTATCTCTAGCAGAGCTGGCTGGTTATTCAGTTGGCATTTAGTTACCAAAACAAAATATCATGCAAAAGTCAATCTCCAGCGATGAGTATCATGTCAATAAATTAACATAATGCACGTTTTTATGGCAATGTGATCTTCTTAATCTTAAAATATTTTAAGATATTAAGATGAGAAAATGGTGAAGGATATACGAATCATGAGTAAATAAAGAGTGTAAAAAGTTTATTTTCAATGGTTATCTATAGCTGTTATAGACTCTGAAAGTAATGTCTTTATCAAAGGTCTTTCAAAATCTGTAAATGTCAAATGAGTGTACAAGTGTTCACTGTTAAAGTCAGGTTGAAAGTTAAAAGTGGTGAAATTAATTTTAGTTGAGGAAGTTGTAATGGTTTTTGGCATTGTGGCATTGATATGATGGCTGGCATGATAAAGTCATGTAAAAATCAACTTAAGTGAAAGTTGGAATTGACTCATTAAATGGATGCCTAGTTCAAAGTTATAATAAAGTCAAGTTTAAATGGAAGTTTCGGTGGAAAAGTTAAGTTGTTATAGTGACATTTAATTTGGCCAATTAAAATCATAAGTTTGAGTCAATGTTGGAGTTGGCCATGCTTACATTAGACATATTTTTAAGATACTAAGATGAGAAAATGGTGACATGGGTCATTAAAAAGTGACTTGATGGTGAAGGATATACGAGTCATGAGTAAATAAAGAGTGTAAAAAGTTTATTTTCAATGGTCATCTATAGCTGCTATAGACTCTGAAAGTAATGTCTTTATCAAAGTCTTTCAAAATTTGTAAATGTCAAATGAGTGTACAAGTGTTCACTTTTAAAGTCAGGTTGAAAATTAAAAGTGGTGAAATTAATTTTATAGTTGAGTAAGTTTTAATGGTTTTTGGCATTGTGGCATTGATATGATGGCTGGCATGATAAAGTCATGTAAAAATCAACTTAAGTGAAAGTTGGAATTGACTCATTAAATGGATGCTTAGTTCAAAGTTATAATAAAGTCAAGTTTAAATGGAAGTTTCGGTGGAAAAGTTAAGTTGTTATAGTGACATTTAATTTGGCCAATTAAAATCATAAGTTTGAGTGACGGTTGGAGTTGGCCATTCTTATATTAGACATATTTTATTTTAAATAATTTGTTGGAATCATTTAATCATTAACGTTGCATTACATAAATGGCATGAGAAAATCTACATAAAGCAAAGAAGCAAGAAGATATGAGATGAAGAAACAAAGCAAGAAGCTATGCATGGTGCTAAAATATAAATGGGCATATGTAAATAACTTGTAATGGTCACCTTGGTGTTTTTAAGCATGTTGAAAGCTTGTTGATGCATGATCAGTTGTACCCCCACACTCCATAAGATTTGGTCCTAGATGTATTTCTTTTTTTATGGACATCAAGTATATGATTGTGAAGGTACAAAATGATGGAACAAAATCCAGGATGACCATGAAAAATGAAGACCAAGCTAAGGACCTGATTAATTGATGAGTGAATATGAAAACCCATTTGATGGAGAAAAAGATGAAAATATGGCCCACCATAAGACAAAGATGAAGAAGACCAATAGCAATGATAGAACAACATTTTGATAAAATTGTTACATCTAATAAACATTAGGGGAGTGTTAAAACAACATTAAGGCATTACATAATGGTTAATAAATATTAAAAGAGAATGTTAAAACAACTATTAAGAAATTATATAATTATATAATGTTAATTAGATAGCTTCTCCACTAGAAAGGTCCAGAAGAAGCAAGAGTTCCATAAGCAGCTATGGCTTAGAATAGTGCATTGCACTCAACTACGGATAGTTGGAACAATGACTATTAACAAAGAAAATTTTGAATAAAAGGTTTTTAAATCCAATCTCTTGTTATGTAATTTATGATTATAAATACAAATAAATCCTAGACATTTTTGTAAGATCTCCAGCTTCAAGTTTCTTATGTTGTTTTCAATTTATGTTTATGCAATAAGTCCAGAAGAAAGACATATCACCTAAATTTATATATTTGAATTTACTCCACAAATAGATAATCCAAAAATTACATAAAACCATATAATTGACCTATATTAAACGAAAATCTAAGAATACCTTATATATCAAGATACTTGAAATTGGTGAGCATTTTTAAGAATACCTTATATCAAGATACTTGAAATTGCTGATCATACAGAATGATAAAGCAATCGATTTGGAAACTGTTAAAGATAATGTTAACATGTTTCACTGTATATTGATTATACATTCATAGACAGTGTTCTAGATGTTTCGAGATGGCACTGTAGGATGCTTCGAGATTGTATCGACAGTTTGCATCGAGCATTCAAGAAGTTAATGTAATCTTTATAAAGAAGCTAAGAAATGTACATTTTCGAAATAGTAATAAACGTAAGTGGCCTGAATGGCCTGGTTAGTCTGTTAACCTGTTCTGTATGATGATTTATGTTCTCTGTGCTGTGTCTTCAAACAAAAACTTCGAAAACCTGACCATGTGAAGCACCCGGCACCTCCAGATTTACTACTCCAGCTTCGCAACCAAAAGATCAATATCATGTTTAGGGTTTCTCGACAGTATTCTCACAGGCAGCTCCCCGCAGCCATAACTATTAATTCCATCGTCCTTGTTGAAAACCCACCAGCGATATCTCAACCTGTCCATGCAAATGGCATGAAATTGTACAACAAGTAATAAAATGTCATGCTCATCTATTTCCCAGAACTTTATCTGCTGGAATCCATCGTAACGTTCGCCACATATTTGACAGGTTCGAGTGGGCAACGGGAAGCAATCCTGATGGCGAGTGTCAACAATTCTCCCCAGAGAAACCTTAGACCATCCTCTTTCATTCATAGCATAAACAGGAACGCTGCTGTATTGAGAATCATAGAGCTCGGCGTCCCCAAATATGGCATACAGAGTTCTGGATCTGGAGGATATCAGAAAGCTAGCATTAGCACTTCTACGGCATTTTCTTGGCAATTGCATTAAACGGTCTGCAAAAGCGGTGTTTACAGGGGAAGAAGATCCTTCCAACCACAGGTTCCTCTCCAAATCGAAGTGCAAGGAACAAATATCATCAATAATCCGCTCTGAAACTGCACCAAGATTATATAGATAGAGCTTTCCTTTCCATAAGACGGGCTTAAGTTCTTTGTGCGCATGATAAGAACAATCAGGAAGAATCGACCATGTTTCAGTATTTATTTCTAACGAAAGCACGCGGGGTGTCATCCACGATTGGTCTGAAAAGCAACCGTATAAATAAAATAATAAGCAATTGCTTACTGTTACTGTCATCGAGTCTCCGGTGTAGGGTTCCATCTTTATAATACAATCCAGCTCCCTTTTGCTTTCCTCATCGTCCTCGATCCTGTAATCCTCCTCGCTTTTGCCTTCCTCAGCCTCCTCGATATCATCACCCTCGCTTTCCTCAGCCTCCTCGATTTCATCACCCTCGCTTTCCTCCTCTTCGATTTCATTTGATCCGCTTTCATCCTTCTCGATTTTGCTTTTAATTTCATTTTCGGTATCATCCTCCTGATCCGTTTCACCCTTCTCGATTTCGCTTTCGCTTGTTTCGAGTACCCATGGTTGAGGTGCACTTTCACGCTGAAATTCGTTGCGAATTGTTGAAGTATCCAAATCCCTGAAAGCCCAATCAAACCTATCGTTGTCAGCAGTCATTATACCAGTAGACGACCACCCGGGATAGCAGCCTGTCCAGAGCACCAGCTTGCCTCCGATTGCTGCCATGTCGGACCGATGATGTTCATCGAAAGCTGCTGGCAATGTGACATTTCTTTCTTTTACTTGGTCAAGAAAAGGGGGAAACCGGTTGTCTTGAATAGCACTGTAGTAAAACTTTCTTTGACAACTGGTTTCGTGTGCTTCCGACGAGAATTTTGGATAGAATAAAAGGGCATGCTGGGCAGGACGATTTGCAGCTCCACAACTTGTGTTCATCTCATCGTACTTGCGACGACGAAGATATTTGGAAGTCCCTTCATGTCCACCTTCTTGGACTATAACTTCAATCTTATCAGCCATCAAAGATTTTTCCAAACAGACTGAGGCTTCTGGCTGTAAATAACAAATAATCAATATCCTCCCGTCTATAAATTTATCTCAATCGTTGAAGAAAATGGAAATGGAAAGGAAAACCAGCCCTTTCTGTTTCATTGCAAATATATGAAGCTCTGGTTTGGCCGGCCCTATTTATACTAACACGAACACGAACACGAACACGAACACGAACGTTGGCAAGCCTATGGGCTAAAACGGTCTTTGGAAATGGGAAAACTCTCTTTATTGAGTACTTGAAGGAGAGGTGATTGGAATTGAAAATTTAAGGTTCTTTTGATTTTGCTCGTATTATATAGATTGTATTATATAACATTTCTTTTAGGGTTTTTGTTTTTTGGTGCTCTTTTTTTTCAAGTGTTTCCTTTGGATATGCTTCCAGAGCACTTATTGCGCTGTTTATGGATGGTGTCGAGACTATATCGGAGAGTTTTGACTGGGGAATGTTGTTTCTTCTGTCCCACTTTGTTGTAAATGGCTGCAGGGCTTGCCTTGTCAATGTGTGTCTCATGATAATGATTGACACGTTTTTGTAACTTTTGTATGATACACAGTATCATGGTTTGTTTTTATTACCTATGATTCAATAGAATATCCAAAAACTCATCTTTTCTTCTTGAATAAAAAAGCCAATGAGCTAAACCTATTCAATCTATAAAACTCTCGATTAACCTTGAACAAAAAGAATAAAAATAAACCTTTCTATTTCACAAATATATCAAGCTATGGGATGGCCCTATATACACTAAGAGGAATCTTTTCAAGACCTTATGGACCAAAAAGATTCAAAATATAAAATCTACAATGGTAAAATGCTAATGTTCAAAACTAGGCGCATAACTCATCAAAATAAATAGAAAAAGAAAAGAAAAATGAACCTTTCTATTTCACAAATATATCAAGCTATGGGTTGGCCCTATTTACACTTAGAGGAATCGTTTCAAGACCCTATGGACCAAAAAGATTTAAAATATAAAATCTACAATGGTAAAATGCGAAGGCTCAAAACTAAGAGCATAACTCATCAAAATATCAAAAGTGGGTGCATAACTTATCAAAATAAGGTACATTGAGGGATGCCTTTTTAACAACTAACATGTATTTTTTATATAAAATTAAATAAATAAAATGAAAATAATGTTAGGTTAAACATAAAAAATTATAATTATTTATATATAAGTACGGAAATAAATGTAAAAAATCAGTGTAAAAAATTAAAGATTAAAAAAAAATCACACTTTAAAAAATTGGATTCCTTTGCTTCATAGATAAGGATGGATCTGATATATATATGGATTTGACGATGGCGTAGGGTTTTGGGTACAGGTGACGGCGATGGCGTAGGCTGACATAGGGAAGGTACGGTTGGCCTAGGCCTCTAGCTATGGCTAGAGGTATGCCATGGACCGGGTATTCTTCTCTCACCAAGACAGTTTCCTGCCTTCGTATTGTGCCGTGGTTTCATGTTGGAAGCTACTAGAAAAGGCCGTTAACAACCTATGACGGTGGCTAGCTGTTGGGTTTTTTGAGGTTTGAAGTAGCTTGAGGTTTTATTGACTGCGACGGCTTTCATCTTGGCAGCGATGGAGGATTTGGATGTGGTTGATTATTCTAGTGACAGGTTGGAGAGCTCTGACATCTGGGAGGTGCCAGGTGGAGGGCTGATGGAGTAGTTGGTGGACATCCCTAGATTGGGACAGGAGGTTTTGGGTTCGGCTAGTTTAGTGTCGTTGGGGTTGGAAGACGTTACTTCCCCGTCTTCTTTTCTTGTTTTTTCGCCGACGGAGCAAGCACCGGTTGATTATCTGGTGGAGTCATTCTCTCAGCGGTCTGATGCGTTGTTGGGGTCATCGATTTGGAAGGAAGCGGGTGGTCTCCTCTCCCGGAAACTAGGGTTTTCGGCATCAGTTCCTTAGGGAGGGTCCGAGGATGTGGCAGGTTATGTTCAGGTGTTAGCAAAAGGGGAGGCTGGTCAGGTCTTGCAGGGAAAGGGCTCAAGCAGTGTGTCCTCAAAGGACGAGTTGAGGGTGTCGTTGGATGTTGCTGAGCAGCAAGGGTTTGGGTCTTCCCGAAGGGACCTCTCTGGTGGCTGTTTAGGAGACTCGGGTGATTCTGATGGAAGGCAAGAAGTGGTTAGTGGTTCTTCAAAGAGGCGCCAGAAGAATTAGGTTAAAACGAAGAAGGTCTGGAATTATGCGGTCGGAGAAGATTAAGCTTGGGATAGTGTGCTAAATATGGCGAAGTGTACTCTGGTTGGGAGGGTTATGGGTAGAACTTTTGCTAAAAAAAATGTTCAGGATTGGGCTGCGGCGACTTGGGGTACACAATTTGGCTATGTTCCGGTGGTTGAGATGTTGAACAGAGGATGGTTTGCGATCAATTTGGAGAAGGAGGAGGACCTTAGATGGATACAGAACAAATGTTGGCATATCAATCATTCACCTGTCCTTATGAAACCATGGATCCCTCTGTTTGACGCCAGCAAAGAAAGGGTCGATGTTTTACCTATCTGGGTAAGAATGCCAGCTCTTCCTTTACACTTTTGGGATTTATATCATTTCAGGCGGATAGGCGATATCCTAGGTTCATTCCTGGAGGCGGATCTTTCCTTCTTAGAAACGAAGGAGAAGAAGGTAGCCAGAATCCTGGTAAATATAAACCTCGGGGAGGGTTTGGAAGAATCTATTAATTTGGATTGGGGGCCGGTGATTATCCCCCAATTACTGGATTACGAGAATGTTCTGTTTTGATGTCATAGATGCCATGCTTATGGGCATCCGGTTTCGGCCTGTCCTCTACTGGTGCGTACCCTGAACGGTAGTAGAAGGAAAGATGTTGGGGTTGCAAGTAAGGGACCCTCTGCGAAGATTGTTGGTTCCTCTGGTTCGGCCCAAACCTCCGCAGATGATATGGGCAATGATCCGTCTATTGAAGACTTGATCCTTCCTGAACCTATGGTGGAAGAAGGGACTAGAGACCCGCCAGCTCAAACCACAGATCCGGTAATTGGTGTTGCTCCAGGGGACCATTCTGGATCGGGTATAACCTCTTTTCCTATTTTTTCAAATGTTAATTTGTTCTTGAATAATGTTTCCTTTCTTGGTTTCGACTGGATAGAAGGCCTGAGGAAACTTTCCCTTTCGGGTCATTCTGGACACCCCTTGCCTCTTCCTGTGCACCTTGTCTCTGCTGATACAGTTTCGGGGTTGGGTACTCATCATGCTGCTGCTAATTTTTCCTTTGATGCAGTCCTACTACCTGCATCGGAAGAACCCTCCTCTGTTGTCTTGGAACCAGACCCTGAATCTCTTCTTGAGGATTCGTGTCCCTCTCCTCCTGACTCTTTGGATTCAAGTTACTTTTTAAGATCTTGCCATAAGCCTTCTCCTGGGTTGGGTAAAAACTCCTCGCCTGTGCGAAGAGGTCGGGGGAGAAAGACAAATCTTTTCAAGGCTCAGTCCAGAGCCAAGGAGGATCTCTTGGGAGGAAAACAACTTTCTATTGAAAAGGCCCTTAGAGCGGAGAAGGCCAAGAAGAAATGTCGATTATGAAGCTTTTGTCTTTTAACTATCGGGGGCTGGCTGGGCCTGGTAAGAAATCAGCCTTCATTAGGGTGCTTACTCTTGAACACCCGGATGTGATTTTGCTACAAGAGACTTTAGGAGTAGGTGAGGTGATCCAGGAGAGGTTGGAAAGTTGGATCCCTGGGTGGTCTTTCGTGACGCTGGATGCAAGAGGGCGTTCTGGGGGCTTGGCAGTGGGATGGAAAAATAGTTGTGTCAAGCCGATTAACTCTTGGGGCACAGAGGCTGTGCTGGGTATTGAGGTTTTTTCTGAAGAGTTGGGGATTTCCCTTTCTGTGGTTAATGTCTACGGGCCTTATCTTAATAGGGCCCCTTTTTGGGATTCATTGTTACAAAATCCTATGGTGAATGGTGACATGGTTGTGATGGGTGGAGATTTAAATTTCTCACTGGGACACAATGAGGTTTGGGGGCCTCATGCCCAGGTGGACTCCTTGGCTGGTTTTTTCATTCAGAAACTGGCGAAGAAGGGTTTGTTGGACATTGAGCCTGTTAAATTAAAACCGACCTGGAGAAATAACCGAAGTGGGGATGTAGGGTGGCAAAACGAATTGATCATTTTTTGGCAGCAGAGCAGTTGGTGGACAGATTTTTCTTAGTAAGACAATGGGTGGGCAGTGGGGGTCTTTCTGATCATTTTCCTATTTTCTTTGAAATCAAAAAGGGGCCCATCAATCCTCCGAGCCCTTTAAAATTCAATAAGTTATGGCTCGAGGATGAGACTTTCAAAAACCTATTTCTCACACACTGGAATCCTATCAAGGAGGAAAATGACAGATCGGCTGCCATTCAGTTTGCAAACAATATTAAAAGACTTATAGTGCTAATCAAAGAATGGGCAGTAGCAAAGAGAAGCAGGGACGATGCTGAGTTGAAGAACGTAGAAGCAGAACTATTGTTGATCTACGAAGGTGAAGGAGGAGGGTTCTCTACGCAAGAGTCGAAGGAGGCATTGTCTAGGTTGGAAGGTAGACGTAATACTCTTCTGTTGGAAAAAGAGGAAGCATGGAGACTCAAAAGCAGGGCAATCTGGTTCGAATGTGGGGATGATAACACAAAAAAATTTCATGTGTATGCCAGAGGAAGGAAGGTGGCAAATACCATTTGGAGCCTTCTTGATGAAGAGGGTATTCCTCGGGTAACTTTTGAAGATAAGGCCAGATGTGGGGTAAACCACTTTCAGCATCTGTTCAAAGCTCCTCCACGGGCCTCAATTGAGGAGGTAATTACACTGGCTCAGATGTTTCCACGTTTTGTGGACGAAGAGGGCAATAGGGATCTTATGAAGGAAGTTTCGGAAGAAGAACTCAAGGAGGTTATGGGCAGTTTCCAGAAAGATAAAATCCCAGGGCCAGACGGATGGACGATTGATTTTTTTCTGGATCTCTTTGATATCATAGGGAGGGATCTTCTGCAGGTGATAGAATACTCAAGGTCAGCTGGTTGGATCCCGGCTAGTTTCAACTCTACTTTTATTGCTCTCATCCCAAAGTCAGATAATGCAACTTCTTTCAATGATTTCAGGCCAATCTCCTTATGCAATTGTGTCTATAAGATTATTTCAAAAGTAATTGCTCTAAGACTGAAAGTTATCCTTTCAACTCAAATCTCAGCCGAGCCGTTTGTTTTTCTGAAAGGGCGTCAGATCCATGAGGCAATCGGGGTAGCACAGGAAGGACTTCATAGCTTAAAGACCAGAAGAATGAAGGGGGCTATTCTCAAAATCGATCTATCCAAGGCGTATGATAGAGTAAGTTGGCTTTATTTGAGGTTGATCCTAACCCATCTTGGCTTTGGAATCAATTTTATAAGATGGATTATGTCTTGTATAACAACGGTTTCCTTTTCTGTGCTGATCAATGGAGTGGCTTCTCCTTTTTTTCATGCTGAGAGAGGCCTAAGACAAGGGTGCCCCTTGTCTCCACTCCTCTTTCTACTGGTTGCTGAAGGTCTAAGCAGGGCTATAAGAGCAGCCAGAGCTGAAGGTCATTTTTCCGGGATTCAACTAGCCCCGAATCTATATCTTACACATCTGCTCTTTGTGGACGATGTTCTGATCTTTTGCTCTGGCACTAGAGGAAGTCACGAGTTCTGCAGGAGATCTTGGAACTCTTCTCAAAGGCCACCG
Organism: Pseudotsuga menziesii; assembly: GCA_001517045.1. Classification (NCBI taxonomy): domain Eukaryota; kingdom Viridiplantae; phylum Streptophyta; class Pinopsida; order Pinales; family Pinaceae; genus Pseudotsuga; species Pseudotsuga menziesii. Next base: position 435,515 of record LPNX010363614.1, on the reverse strand, counting down.
GTATGGAGATTAATAATGGCAAATCTTCATTGACTACTCATATGTTAAGACCGGAAGAGGAGGCGGACATTACGAGGTTTTTTCCCTTTAACACAACTGGGCTGGATGAAGGGCTTAAATATCTTGGTTTCTCACTGAAAGCAAATTTGTATCGTAAACAGGATTGGTTCTGGCTGGTTGGAAAGGTTGAAAAGCGACTAATGGTTTGGAGTCACAAGTGGCTATCACGAGCAGGAAGATTAGTTTTAGTTAAAGCTGTTCTGGAGGCAATTCTGGTGTATTGGATGTCTCTTTCTTGGATCCCGAAAGGGATTCTTGAAAGGATTAGGAGGATTTGCTTCATATTTCTATGGAGTGGAAAAAAGGAAGATATGACTACTCCATGGGTTAACTGGAAAAGAATTGCAGTTCCAAAAGGTTTAGGAGGGTGGGGCCTTAAGGACATATTTTTATTCTCAAAAGCCTTGGCTGCTAAGGGAGGTTGGAGGTTGGTGAAGTCTAACAGTCTGTGGACCCGGGTGATAAAACAGAAATACCTCCCTAGGGAGAGTCTTTTAGACTGGATCAAGAATCCCAAGAAAACACACGCAGGAGGTTCGGTGATTTGGAAAGCGATTGTAAAATATTTTTATTTGATCGAAAACAATCTTGCTTGGGATGTGGGAAATGGGGAAAATGTTCTAATTGGCAGGGATCCATGGTTGGGCAGCACCCATCAACACCTTCTCCCACTTGATGTCATTCAGGCTTTAGGCCATAGAGGGATCACTACTCTTAATCATCTAGCTGATCCAAGGCCAGCTGAACCGTGGGTTCAATCCTAGAGAAGGGCCAACTCCCTAGGGTTGGGGGAAAGGGAGACTGGATTTGTGGAGATATATCTAAGGGAGATGGTTCGGGCACATATTTTACTAACAGATCAAGATGACTCTCTGGTGTGGGAGGCTAATTCGTGGGGTGTCTATACTCCAAAGGCTAGGTATTTATTTCTAAGTGCAGGGGTGGAACAAAGGGAAGAAGTCTGGTGGTGGAGGCCTTTGTGGAGGCTTAAATGTCCAGCAAAAACTAAGATGTTTATGTGGTGTGTACTAAACAACAAGGTTCCCACCTGGGACGTGCTATAGAAGAGATCTTTTCAAGGTCCGGGTTGGTGTGTGCTCTGCAAAAGGGAGTTGGAAACAACTTATCACTTGTTTCTTACGTGTTGTTACTCATCTGAAGTTTGGAGGGAAGTTTCCTCTGGTCGGTTTCATTTGTCATTGGGAAGGGGAATCTATCGGGGCTTCCAGGGCCTCTTGGTGACGGAGGACACCACAAAAACGTTTCAAATTTTTACCTCTGTTGGTCATTTGGGGGATTTGGCTTGCACGAAACAAGGCCATTTTTAAGGATACTCCAAGCACATCGGCCATAACAGGGGCTCTGTCTGTGGGGTTTTACAACTCTTTTCCGGTTCATATTAGGGTTGTAAGAGAACGAAGGACTTTAGAGGTGGATATAGATAGAACCTCTCCATGGGCTTTCTTTGATGGGGCAGCCCAAAACAATCTGTGTGGAGGAGGTGCAGTTCTTTACTTAACAGAGTCACATTACTTTATTTTGTCCATGGGCCTAGGGGGGGGCACAAATAATTTTGCTGAGTTAATGAGTCTCAAACTTCTTGTGATATTTGCATTAGAAAAAGAGTGCACTGAGCTTAATTTCCTGGGTGACTCAATGAATGTAATAAACTGGATCAATCAGATTCAAGAATGTAGGCATTTGAGATTAGCTCATATTATCTATTCTATCCGACAACTCCTCCTTCATTATAACTCCTTCTCTTACCGGCATGTATACAGGGAAAACAACAAGGAAGCGGACAAAGCTTCCAAGGAAGGGCTCAGGCTGGCAGAAGGTACTTGGACGGTGAAAGAAACCTCAAATGGCAGATTACAGGCTTTTTATCACAGGTCGTTTATAGAACGGTATTGATTTTCAACAGGTTTATTTGACCTTATGCAATAGCTGTTTTAAATGAATATTTCTATCATGTTTTTATGTTATTATACAGCATTTTTTGTGTTATCGAAAGGATCTATGGTACCGAACTTTTAACTATTGGAAAAAGTATATCCATATGCTCTTCCAGCTTTACATTACAACAAACTCTGGCACTCAAGTAACCATTTTTTTGTATATCGGAATTCACATTATGGTGGTTTATGATAGGTCCTATGATATCAATTCTATTATTTTGAAAAAGCATCTGCGTATGCTTTCCTAGTTTTATCTTACAGAAGACCATGCAGTCTCTTTTACAGAACCAGCTTTATCAATGGCTGTTCGGAACTCATGCTTCAGTGAATATTCAGAATGTAATTTTGATCTCAAAAGATGAATGAAATTACGCTTTTTTTCCTTGGAAAAAAAAAAGATAAGGATGGATCTATGTTGATTTATTGTTCATATCAAGTTGAAGTTGTCTAAGTTTTGGTAAATGGAATTTATTAAATAGTGTTTAATTGTTTTTTTCTACATATAGATTCATGATCTTGTAGGACACCCCAAGAGGGTTTACATAAATCAAATTAGGCAAGCTTCTTGTAGTGTTGAAGATCTACTTAGTTTATTTCTATTACAATTAGTGGTGTGATAAATATTGATCTAGTTAAGCCTTATAATAAATTGAATTGGTTGGATTTGCTTTCAATTGAAATGAACCTCATTTAATTAGATTGAAGGTAGGTAATGGATGTAATTGATGGTCTCATATGGGGGAATGGTGGAAGGGTCATATAGGGGAATGGTGGAAGGGGAATGAAATGGTAAATTCTAAGTGCCTGTTCACACTTTGATTGTGAAAATACCTCTTCTTCTTCTTCTTCCACACTTGGTCACGGTGTTTTAGTGGGAGTTTGAGCCTTCCCTTGGCTTTGGATCTAGATACTATGAATTTAGGATCCAACTTTTTTTATTAATGGGTCGTTCCCAATAGATTCTATTATGAGGGGGTGGAGACTCACGTAAGATATTATGGCTCAAGTGTTGCTAAGTTCTAACCATACATAGCAAATACATTTGTAATAGTGCGGATATGGATTTATTCCCCTTAGAGGAGTTGCCAAATACTTTCAATTAGAATGGAAATTTTGCAATAAAACCAATCAATGACATTGGTTTCAATTAGATAGTAGAGTCACCTTAATATTTGTCATTGTATGCTTTGGGGATCCCTAAAAATTGTGCAATGACATTAGAACTCTTCTCGTCAACGACTCAAGTCCATATGTTGTCCCCGCGATCGTACCCCTCACACAACCTCCCTCTAGATGGCATGCTTGAGAGGAATAGGATGGAACGAAAAATAATTCCAAGGCATACTATGTAGCATGCACCTTCCTAGGCCATTATAAGTCATCAAGAGTACCCTCTTTACTTATAAGTCAAGCATCCTTGCTTATCACCCAAGGGAAACCTATTTATATGTGAAATTATGACTCTAGATTTATAAAATTACTTAGTGACCATGCATGAGGTTAATTTATTTTTCTAAAAGGGGATTTCAATGATATTATTTTAGAATGAAAGGAGATCACAAACTCAAACTGAGTGATGTTCCCAAGGTGCCTTAATCATAGCATTATCATTAAAAAAAAGTGTAAGATTACAAACATATCATGCCTAAAAGAGAAAATCATTCATTATGTCAACACTATGTATATAATAGAGAGAACATCAAAGGGAGATTTAAGCTTAGATCAATCGATTAATTCATCATAATGGAAGATATTCATTCAATGAAAAAAACTATAATAACATGCACAAGATTTGTTTCTTCAATCTTGTGATAAAAATGCCTCAAAATTGATTTCATTCAACAAACTCGAAATGGTTCTTTAATACAATAGAAAGACACTTGAATGGACCCTTTAATCTCAACGTTAGGTCTATTGTTCATTTTTTCAATCACAAAATTAAATTCATGATTACAATAATAAGAGAAAAAGAGAGTAAAAGAATGATGGAAATGATGTTGCATATTCCAAAAACTCGGTTGAATTTCTGCAACGAGATATCAAGAATTTTTTATCATTTTTCTAAGTTGATCTCGTCCTTTTATCTGCTTTCCCCTTCTCTATGTATGAGTCATCCGCTGTTCAGGTTGTCATGCTTTTAGTGGTAGTTATACCTTTTTGATTCTCTCATGTTACAAAAGTGTGATTAGCAATGACCATGTTCCAAATTTATCTAGCCATCTCTATCAACAGATTCTTAATACTCTTGATCCTTCCTCCAAGTTGTTTATTTACTTATAATGACTTTGGCTCATGATGTGATGGCTCATCTTTTCTTAGGATTTTTAAGCCTCTCTTTGCTAGGGGGTTGTAACATTCCATTTTGTTCTGGGGTCTCTTGTCCAAGGGAGTGACCTCCTCAGGAACCACACTCATCTTCTTTTAGTGGCATAGTCCTTTAACATATTGATGTAGGATAAATTGTATTGATTCACTAATATACTCCCCCTTAAAATCCTAAATGATTTATGCAACTCGGTGTAGGGACTCTAATTGAAATTCCCCAATATTCCACATCATCCTTCTATGTAATGTTCAAGTGGAAATTGATAGAGTAAGTTAATTGTGTATATCAGTGGGAGTGGAGATAGTCTATTTATCAGGCATTGATGGAAACCTGGGAAGGGAACTCTCAAACATATATATATTCATGATGTAATTTATATTTTGTATCTCATGGGAAAAGGAGATCGTTGGAGATCTTGTTGCTCATATCTCTAAGGAAAATTTGAATAAGTTTTTCAAATTATGTATATCTTCCCTTAGTAATATGATAGTTGTTAAACATCTTTATGCATGCCTCATTTGTTAAATATTATGACACTTTTAATATTTAACTTACATTGTATTTCTTATTTGTGACAAGAAATGAAGTTGGAATTTGACAAAGCTAGGGCCTATCTTTTCACATAGATAGTGTCCTAGTATTAAAGGATAAATAAATAATTTAGCAATACTTCCGCTAAGAAAGGATAGGCTCATTCTAGCACATGAAACAATGTTAATGTCTATCTTTGTACCTTAGAAAATTTATATCGTTTGTTTACTGTTTATGTTTGTAGTATTTTGTCGATTGTGGAAGTTTGGGTTTATTTTGGTTAAATATGGTGTTAGTCCCTTGAATGCTTCTAGTCCTTATTTGACGCTTTATTGAACCCTTTGTTGTAGCTTCATTGGTTTCATTTGATTTCCTTTGATTCAACGGTTTGAGGAAAGATGTTTTTATTGCGTACCTCGTGTCTTTTACTTAAGACTTTAAGCATACCTTAAGGATTATAAACTAGGATAACTTACCAAAGGATGAGACACAAAAAACCACTTCTTTGCCATTGAAAATTTAAGTGTTAAGTTCAACACATTCACAAGTACCTTGGCCAGAGTGGCACATTGTTGCAGTTCCTTATTCAGAGTTGTTGTGTATGAGTATGGAGATTAGTTTTAGAGCTCCATGTATTTAGGGGGGCTACCCCTCAAAATGCATGGACGTTTTGAGACATCCTTTCCGCATAATAGATTTGAAAATGAACTTTGGAGGAAGATTAACAAAAGTACCAAAGAGGCCTAGTGCCTTTGGAAAGACTGGCATGTCCATGCACTTGGTGATGCTTCTTTGTGTTGAAGTTGATGACAATGATGGCATGGTATGTTTGAATATGGATGAAGCTCTTGGCTAGATCATTCTTTATGTTCAGCGTAATCGTATTCATCATACCTAGGATAACAAAGACGCGAAGGAAATCTGGGATACCTTCAAAATTCCTTTTAGAATGGTGAATATGAAGGAAAACTTTAAGGATCCATAAGTTTCTCAAAGTATAAAAACCTTGGTGTATCTTACTAACTCTTAAATTTTCAACCACAAAATGTTTGGGGATTTAAAAAAATATAGTCAAATTTCTAAGTACTTTATATACTTTTTGTATAATTTTGGTGATTTTTACAAGAAGAAAAAATTATCCCAAGGAATTTCGGCGAACCATCTTTGAAAAAAACGTAAATTGGCCAACTTTTTTTTGGAAAAAACGATGAAAATATCCCATGGGCTAAATTTCACCCCAAAATTTTCCTTGATAACCTCTGTATATCAAAGATATGGGATTGTTGGTTTATAGGCTTGTGGCTTGTAAAAAAAACCTAAGGAATTGGATTTATGAGAACTTGAAACCAAAACACAATTATGAGATCTCTTTTTGGGGAATTAGGTTTTTTGTTGTCTCTTTTTCATATATGAAAGAAAATGAAGCATTTTCTTGAAGGAGGGCCTTGGTTTCTCAAATCTTTGTTGATCATAATTATAAATGAAACATTGGGAGGCATGTTTTGACCCTAGGGATTAGATTTCGTAAAATATCTAGTCTTGGTTCACCCCCATTTCTTCCTTTGGAATTTCGGAATGAATTAGGTCTAAACAAAATATTGGGGATTGCTTAGGATCCTATGTAAGCATGCAAAGAATATTTTATCAATGGGAGAAAATTCACAATCAAGTCAGTCAAATTCCCATATCAATATTAGATTTGTTATGGATGCAACACTGGATTTAGTTTTATCAATTAAACAGGGTTTTCCATGTATGTGTTTTGTGTTGGAGACATTTACCACCATACACACTCATTTTGGTCAAATTGGCCTAGTTAAACCACTACCCTAAGTATTATTGACATTAATTGACATCAGTGGAGCATTAATTGACATCATCCAGTCACACCCAAGCCTACCTTCAATCAAGGAGGCTAACTTAGCCTTCTCCTACATTCGGGGAGGCTAACTGGAGCACTCCGGGGGTGATCTGAGTGATATTAATGCACCTAATTGCTAACTAATGGTTACAATCAGTTAGCAGGGCAGTGAAGACACCTCCTTTCATTTAATTGATTATTTAATGATTAATTAATGAACTGGAGTCAACAGGGGCACCTCCACTAACTTCTGATGTTCAATTCAACTTCAGTTAACCTCATCGGGGTTCATTGGAGTCATTGAAGCGCTAGCACTTGATGGTTGGCTTGCTATGACATGTGTCTGATATCTTTCAGTTGAGACTCAGTCATTTATTGCACTACGACTTCAGTTAGGGCTTAGTTGAATCAATTAGGGTTTTGATTAGTGATTAACAGGAGTGTTGACTATGGCTTACATTTAGTTAAGCTAGACTCACTCATTAAATTTGAATGACCTCCTTGAGGATTCAAATTTCTCATTCATTCATGCTTGTAGCATGACATTTTATTGTATTATCATTCTTTCATCTGAGTATACAGAGCGGCTACTCATTCTGTAGACTGATTACACCATTTCATGAGTTATTTGTTGATTAATCTTTGATGAGACTGATGTTTAGTCCCTAGATCAATGTGCAAGATTAATATGGTATCAGAGCTCACAGTGGGATGAAGCTCTATCTCTCAAAAACAAGCTTTTTGACAGATTTCTGCATGAAAATTGAGCAATAGCTCAAAAATCCAGCACTGCACGAGAAGCCAAAGCTTACCACTTAATACCCCAAGTAAAGAACTTGTTGATCAAGCTTGCTTGATTGACTATGCTAGGTGTGATGAAAGCCTAAAATTTGCAGGCTAAAATGTGCAGGCTGTCTGACCTTACATTGCCCTTTCTGTTTTGATTTTCAAGTTTTCTACAGGTGAAGCATTTGCTCCAGTAGATCCAGATGGCCTCCTCAATAGATCTTTTGACTCCATACAATTTCCACTCATGGAAAGGTGATATGGATATTCAGCTGCACTCCAGAGGACTTTTAAGAGTCACCATGGACACTGAAGATGAGCCTAGTTCTACCATAGAAAAATCAAGATTCTTGAACAAGAAGGATGAAGCCTTCGGTTTCTTGTGCCTCTCTATTTCTCGGGATCTTCTTTTCCATCTTGCGGGATTGAAGACTCCAAAAGAAATATGGGACAAATTGGAAACTCTATATGGAAATCATGACGACTTGAGGGTTTACCAGCTCAAAAATGAATTAATGTCTCTCCAACCCTCCAATTTCGAGACTCTTAGTGACTTTTTCACAAAGTTCAAGCATATTGTTTTACTCTTGAAGCAATGCAAAGTGGAGAAGGAGGATGATCAGCTCATCCTCACCATACTCTCCAAGCTTGGGGTTGATTATTCAGTTTTTGTTTCTACATTCCGTGCAGGGAAGCTCACAACCCCTGGATGGAATATGCCTACACTCAATGCCTTCATTGAGTCCCTAACAAGTGAACATGACAAGCTTGTCCAGATGGGGATCATCAGATCTTCCCGTGATTAAGTCCTCCATGTCTCGGGGCCCAAAGATATGAAGGGTAAAGGAAATCAATAGAAGAACCCAAAAAACTAGATTTGATGCTCCTAAACCTAGAGTTGAAAACCAGCAGCATGATGAGTCTTATGGCTCAAGGAAGAACAAAGGAAAAGGGCACCATGGCAAGGAAAAAAGTCAAGTGTTCTTATTGTGGGAAGGGCTTCCACCCTGAACATGCCTGCATGAAGAAGAATCTTGATGAAGCAACCTCTCTCCTTGAGAGAAATCACATCAATATTTCGGAGATATTTCGGAGGAGAGATCAGCAAGATCGGGAACCATAGCATGAAAAAGGCCATGCCCTCATGGCAAGCACTTCAAAGTCCAAAGCACTTTTGATTGATTCTGGATCTTTGAACCACATGATGGCTAAAAGATACTCCTTTTCATCCTTGGAGACCGGCAAATCCATTCCCATCCACATGGGAGATGACTCCACCATCATTTAAGAAGGACAAGGTACTGTTGATCTTGAAAATGGATTTTTTTCAAATGTTTTGTATGTACCGTATCTGGCATCAAATCTCCTTAGTGTCTATCAGATGACACATACAGGAGTGCCTAAAAGAGTTTCTCTCATCCCAAATGATGTTGAGATAACATAAATTGCATCCGAGAAACTCATTGCTAAAGGCCTTGCAAACCATCATGCAAAAGCCTATGAGTTATCTCACTTTGTTGCGGATGCAAAGCCGACCGCTTTGCTAACTCATAGAAATGAAGTTAGTAGGATTTGGCATGAAAGGTTTGGCCGTCTTAATTTAAAATATTTGCAACAATTACAGAAAAACTCCATGGTTGAAGGCCTCCTGGTTATCAAAGCAACCATGGGAATTTGCAAGGGTTGTGTGATTGGAAAACACCCTGAGCACAGGTTCGAACAGGGTAAGGAAAACCGAGCTACATGCATATTAGGGCTGATACATTTTGATATCAGAGGTCCGATGCCTATCATGTCCATGAATGGATCAAGGTATCTTCTTACTTTTATTGATGATTTTTCAAGGTACACATGGGTCTTCTTTCTCAAAAAGAAGTCTGAAGTATGTGAAAAATTTTCTGAATTGAAGGCCTTGATCGAAAATGCCTCTGGATTAAGATGAAGATATTGAGATATGATAATGGAGGGGATTATGTCAGTAATACGTTGCTGCACATATGCTCCCAAAGTGATATTCAGGTCCAACATTCAATTCCCTACACTCCCCAGCAGAACGGAGTAGCATAAAGGAAGAATCGGTCTCTCAAGGAGATGACCACCTGTATGTTGGAATCCAAGAATCTTGCTGCAAATTTGTGGGCTGAGGCCATGCATGCTGCAGCATACATTCAAAACAGGGTGCCACACTCATCCGTGGAAGGGAAGACCCCTTTCAAAGCATACTTTGGACACAATTCGGATGTGTCCAACCTACGGGTGTTTGGGTCTTGTTGGGGCCTGGAAATTCGCAGGCGACAACAGTAAGGGATTCTCCCCAATCAACATTCCCAACTAGCTCATTGACTGTTTGGTATAGGGAATCCATCCGGTTTGCGGTCCGACCACCGTAGGTCAAAGTAACAAACAAGGGTTTTACCGGTTGCGGCACGGTCCACCGAGTTTTTGTATTTTTTGACTTAATGTATGAAATGCAAATGCCTAACTAACAATGCAGGATGATGAAGATGTGAGGAGTGTCACAATGTGATGCGCAGGTTCTTACCTCTCGTCTTAGGCTCACAGGCATCTGCACCACATATGCGAGAATGACATAAACTAACTATCCATCTAACTACCTATCTATGCACCTATCCCCAGGGGGCCAGAATATGATTTACTTATGAGTAATGTGTATTATTCATGCATTATAAACAGAAATTACAGGTAGCTGATATTTTTATCTACAACACATGAAAGATTAACGATAATTCAACAATCAGATAGCCAACTATTTCATAAACAGCATACATTACTCATAGTGGAAATCTTCATAAAATAAACCGGAAAACATTCATATTAGAACATAGGTTCAATGAGTTAGAACGGTCTCACAGTTAATGGACATAAAGCTGAAAACGAAATAATTCCTCTTCAACAAAATCCATTTGCACAACATTTGAATATTCCACTAAGCTTTCTCCAACAGGCAAACTGTAATTTTCTATTGCAAAAGGAAATAGTTCTTCTTACAATATGCATTCACCAGTCTTACTGGGAAAAAGTCATTTTCTTCTTCTACATACTCTACATTTATACAAAAAGGTGGAATGGTTGGGCTGCCCAAAGGGACTTTTGGGCTTTCCAACCTTTCATTTTCCCTACGCTTCACTTTTCCAAATGTCTTTACAAAACCAATACAAAATACAAAAGATGTTTAATCCCTCATGAGGAGGGCCCCGCTTGGCTGTCTAGAAACTTCCTCCATGCTGCAGCTTCATTGGCGATGCCTTCAAAAGTGCAAGGCTCCAAAAACTGAATATTTATCTCAAATTTCTCAGCTTGTTTCTTTATGGCCTCGATCCTGGCGGGGCTCAACCGAAGTTGATCTTCCAAAAATTGCACACTAACGGCTGGGTGGCCCACTTCATTCTTCAAAACTAGGTCATCAATGGCCTCGATCTGTTGTATTCTGGCCTTTGCATCCTGATATCTACTCTGCAATATTTCTATGAAGATTTTATGTTCTGGAAACTCATCAAGCTTATGTTCAGCGTTTGTCTGACACCGGTTGTATGTATTGAGGAGCCTCCTGAAGTATTCTGATCATGCTCCTTGCGTTCTTTTGACGGTCTTCTTGAATTCTTCTGCAGTGCTGACAGCCAACTCTACTAGGTCATGATCTCTCTGAAGGGCTTGATGGTCTTTGGACAGTAGTTCTTTTGGAGTCTCTGCGTTTCCTTCCAGCCTCGCCATTCTGGAATTTAAGACCTCAAGAACCTCCTGGGATCTATCCATGAAGTACGAGGAAGTTTCCATGATTTCCTCTAACCGGCCATCGATCTGAAGGACTTTGCACCTTTCTTCCTCCAGAGCAGCCTGTAGCTGGAGCATTCTAGCTTTCTGGGCCAGGATATGTTCTTTGAACAGCTGAAGCAATGAAGAGATCTGTTCCTGATGCTCCTTTCTCAGTTCTCGGGAGTGTAGATCATTGGCTGTCAAGATGATCTTCTGCTGCTCTTCTAGCTCCTCCACCTTGGCCAGTAACTGCTCCTTCTCCTTCTTCAACACTTGATCTTCTGCTTGCACTTGCTCAAGGTGTTCTTGTGTAGTCTCCTGATCCTGTCTCTCTTCATGTAGGTCCTGTAACTCGACTTCAGTAGTCTTCATCTCCCTCTGTAAGTGTTCAAATTTTCACTTCAACTTGTTTCCTTCCTCTCTCTCTTTCTTCAGAGTATCTTTCAGCTGAGCAGAGGATTTCTTATATGACTCTAGCTCAGTCATTACCTTGTCTATGTTATCTTCTGAGGCATGTAGTATTGCAGTCCCGTCCCTCAGGGTAAGCCTTGGATCTAGGTCTGTTCCTAGCATAACAGCAGTGTCTGTTATCATTTTTCCAGGCATACCTTCTGCTTCTACCTTCCTTTCCATCCTCTTCATTATTCTCTTGGTGGCCCTATCATAATAGACAGTATTGAAGTCGGGGACTTCTTCTCCCTTTTTCTAGATGAAAGGCACTAGCTAGAGCATAGGGGCCACAGGGGTGCTGGCAGCAGGTACTTGAGAGGTCTGGACCTCGGGATTTTCCTCCTCCTGGGTCTGCCCTACTGCTGTTTCAGAAGCTGACTGCTGTGTCAACTTTATTCTTTCAGCTTCCTGCTCTCGGAGCTCCTCATCGAGCTTTCTCTTTGCTTCTTCGGCTGCTTGTCTAGCTGCTTCTTCTGTTTTTTTGGCTGCTTCTTTTGCTTTCTCAGCTGCTTCTTGGGCAACTTTTCTTTTCTCTTCTTCTCCCATCTGCAGCCATTCTGCAGCCTCCTTTTCCAACCTCTGAGCTTCTTCATTCCTCCTTTTGATTCCTTCTTCAGCCTTTGCCTGTTCATCACCCTTTCCACCTTTGGTGGCAATCTTTTTCTTGAATATTCTCATTAGCATTGTCATGTTAGGGGCATTTCGGAAGACAGATTCTTCCTTATCAAAGTGGTGAGTATACTCAAAATGTACTTTGTGTTCTTTACAATGCTCCACCACTTTACCGTGAGTATCATTCCTTCGGAAAGGCATCTCACCAAAATGGAACTTCCCCGATTCCTCTATGAATTCAGCAGCTTGTTTCACCCTGGTGAATTTGTAGCTACCTAGCTTGAATGGTAAAGGAGGGTATGCGGTCCTCTTGTGTTCGAACAAGAAACTACCTATTCCGTCAATGAACACCTGCCTGACTGCCTCTTTATGGACTATATAATCCATTGCATATTTGGGCAGCAGTAAAGGTGTCTTCGATCCTCCAAACATTCTGAAATACATGCCATTGTCAGTCAAGAAATAGTCTGCATGTTCTCCTATTACCTGCATGGCACCTTCTGACATATAGTCACATTCCTTCCGGAAAATGAGCATGTAGAGTGGCATAATGAAGTGCTCACAGACCTCTCTGTAATGGCTATGGTACTGGTGAGCCCACAATGGTCTATAAGCGGCATACACAGGCATTCTTTCCCTGTCCCAGATGCACTTGAGACCAGGGAAGGGCTGGTTGCACAATATGCAATCTATCAATATTGAACTCATGTAAAATTCGGACCTTTTCTGAGCTTCTCCTCCCAAGGCTGCGTCCAAGCAAGAGGAAAGACTGCTTGATACAAGGCTGGCCCAATTGAAGACTGTTCCTTGGGTTGCCACATGAAAGATAATAGGTATCCATTCAAGCTTGAAGAGTCTGCCATGAGCTCTCCCAAAGATCCTATTAAGCATCAGAGCTATAAACCTGTAGGGAGCCCTCAAGCTCATTGTATCATACTCACCGGTCTGTCTATATCGGTACAGCTTTCCCTGCAAGAGCATTTTCTTAAGAGTTTCCACCGGGTCCATTCTGATGCTGTCCAGCCAATCGTCAGATAAGAAAACCTGGGCTTCTGGTAGATGATAAGCCAACACCACATATCCAGGACTGAATGCAGCATAGCCCTATCCTTCAACATTTCCTATGATCATTGTGGTTGTATCTACTCGGGGCAAAATCCAGCCAATTACCTCAGAGCATGGGAACAGCTCTGGTCTGGTGGCAACTTTCATGATAGAATATTTCTCTATGTTAGCATAGATAGATTCTTCTTCGAGGCCCGTGTCGGGAACCTCCCTGCGGGAAATCAATCTATATACTTCACCCCATTTATACTCGGGTTCAACACCAGAAACACATTGAGTGTCTTCATATATGTATTCAGTCTTTGTTACAGCTTCTGCTTCTGGCACTTCTTCCACCACTGGGGCCTTCTTCTTTTGTCTTTTGGACATGGTGGATTCGAATTATTCCTACCATATATAACATTGTAACATTGAGAAATTCAAGGTGCATACATTCACAAGGCATTGTGCAAAATTTTATTCTTTCTGTATGTATCATGACAAGCAACTAAGATATAAGCTTGCATAACCCGACTGGTCTAACTAACAAGACTATTACAACCAAATGCACACCCTTTAGTGATCTTGTTTATATCTTAGCATGATGCAAAACATTGCTGTACGATATTAATCATTCCATCAACCATCTTCTAGACTGCAACAACTACGTCCATATGCAAAGTTCCATTTTCATGTGTTCAATGTGATAGCAAGTAGAGAAACAAATGCATGTATGTACAGCCCAAAAATGCCCTGACTATCAGAACTATTCAAAACTAGTGCGCAGTATTCTATGACCTTATCTATACCTAGCATGAAGCAAACTCAGTCCTGTGCAATAAAGTGGGCAGTCTACTACTGCTGCATGATACTAAACACTTTATCAATCATATTTGAGCCAGCATTAAATCTACATCATTTCGCAATACGTCGTTTCTCCCATAAAAACAATCCATAAAGCAAGTGCATGTATATCAAATGCAAGGTGCAGCGTTCATCAATCTGGTCTATTGCATAGCAAACAAAGAAAAGGGTTGAATGTATCAAGATCATGCTAGCCGCCTATGTTTTCCAACATCAAACATTTTGACAACATACCTTTAGCAAGGATAAAATCGGCAATGACTTATGCTGCTCGCAGAAAGATAATTACATTAACTCGACTATACATTATGGGTATTACTGTCATTTTACTGCAAATGGCGCTTCGATTAGAACCACTATCCATGAGATTCCCGTTTAACAAAATAAAACAACGTATATCCCCTCTAACCGGCTAGGGTTTTTAAACGATTGAGCAAAAGGGGGCTGCGCGGGACGGCGTGAGCAACACAGGCTGGGGTTCGAGTAGTGCGGGTAAAATAAGGGCCGTAACTGCGGTGAGGACTAACAGGTACTCTAAGAAAAACGCCCATAACCCCCCCCCCTCCTATACAATCATTACCACCCGGGGCAGTTTGGTGCAGACGGCGCAATGGCCGTCTGCACCAAGCCCCCATTGGTAATGCGCGGGCTTGCAAACAGAGGCCGCGGGCCAAGATAATGAGTTCATGGGTTAAAAATGCCCCCGCTGATAGTCCAGATTAAAACTCCCCCTACTTATATAGGCGTGAAAAACAACGGAACCGGAACCCTACCGGGGCAAACAAACCATCCCAATCCAAACCGACCACATAAAATCCTACCGAATGTCACAATGGAATGGGAATAGGTGAATAGAACCTACCTGGCATGAACGCGCAACCGACGTGGAGATAACCGCCAAGCACGGTGAAGACACCTGGACCGAAAGTACTGCAAACAGAGAAACGGGCGAGCGCGACAGATAACGACAGAGCACACTAGTCGACAATATTGAAATGATAAACAAACCCCATGACCCGCTCATATATATACACAGTCAACATGGCGGGTGAAACTATACACCGGACATCAAGGATCTTGGATCGGAGGGAAAAAGTGACTTTCCCTCCGCAACGGCGGACGGCTCAATAATAAAATCATTCGTAATGGCGGAGATGTATGGTGAGAAAAATATATCGAACGTCGGTAGCAAAGCTGATCGGAAGACAAACGAAACCTCCTTCGCAAAGGCGAACAGGTAAGGCGAGAAAAACCATGATCGGACGTCGGAGAGCTTTTAGGATCGGTTGATGAAAGCCAACCTCTACCCACAACAACGGAAACTCGAACCGCGGAACCATCCGCAACTGTGGGACCCAATGACTTAAAACAATAAAGGATCGGGGGAAAAATAAACGGCTTTCCTTCCGCAACGGCGAGAGAAATAAACGATAAAGCCTCCGCTTCAAACCAATCCTCCGCCGAGCTTAAAACACATTTATCGGAAAGGCAACGAAAACCAAAATCTCAAACTCATCTGCAACGGCAGAAAGTAAATGCAGATACCGTCCGCAACGGCGGACAAGGAAATAATCATGCCTTCCGACGCAGAACCAATAGTCACCCGTAATGGCGGAAAATGACAAGGAAAAAACATCCGCAATGGTAGGAAAGTCAATTAAACAAACTTCTGATTCAGAGTGGCTTCAAAGGTAATCAAAGATAACGATAAGGCTTGATAAAAATGTAAACTTTTCAGCACTAGAGAGAAATTCAACATGTGATAAACCACTTTCAAACATAAGCAACTCTTTCAAAAAATTCTCAGACCAAATCAAAGAAGAAGCAAAAGGAGGGTCCTAAAATTTTTTTGGAATTTTGGGAAATTGTTGCAGCTGCAACAGGTCCACTGCATGGGCCTGAATTTCGCCTGCTAAAAGAAGGGCTTTGCAACCGCAAAGCATAGAATGTCTGTTTATTGGGTATCCTAATGAATCTAAATGTTTCAAGTTGTTGGATATCAAGACCAAACAGATCATCATCGAGAGAAGTGTCAAGTTCGATGAGCCTCTTCAGGAGGTGGAACTCAGTGAAGGAGAAAACTGTTGAATTTTCTTCCTATTCTACTAAATATTTGGATGATGATATTGGGGGTGATGACCCTGATTTGGATCCTCTGATTTCTGATATCAGTGTGCAGCAATCATCAGATGCTAAATCAGAACCTGAAGTGCAAAATCATCTTCCTACATGGGCCTGACAGACACTCTCCTCCGCAGGAGACAACATTGGAAATCTGGATGATCCAAGGAGAACTCGGTCTGATTTCCAAAGAGCAGGTATTGCACTCTCTTGTCCTAATAATTTGTCATCTGAAACTTGCTATTTGATAATTAGTTCAGATCCAAAATCCTACTATCATGCTCAGAAGGATCCGAGATGGAAAGTTTCCATGGATCAAGAGATGAATTCTCTTCATAAAAACACTACTTGGGAGCTAGTTTCTCTTCCTCCGGGAAGGAAATTGGTTCAATGCAAGTGGGTGTTTCAGACCAAGGCTTCTGATAATGGAAGCACAAAAAAATATAAGGCAATGCTGGTGGCAACAGGTTTCTCTCGGGTCCAAGGTGTGGACTACCATGAGACCTTTGCACCGGTTGCAAAAATGGACTCCATCCGCCTTGTTTTGGCAATTTCAGCATCTGAGCACTGGGAAGTACATCACATGGATGTTAAGTCAACATATCTGCATGGAGATATTCATGAGGAGATATACATGAAGCAGCCTGAGGGCTACATCATTGATCCATCTTTGGTTTGCAAGCTAAAGAAGTCACTATACGAGTTAAAACAGGCCCCAAGAGAGTGGTATTCCAAGATGGATGCCTTCCTTCTCTCGCAAAACTTTCAAAGGTGTAGATCAGATACAAATGTGTATTTAAAGCAATCTGATGGTCATCTAATTATCATTTTTTTATATTTTTATGACTTACTGATCACAGGTAGCACAGTTGCCTCCATTTCAGCCATCAAAATTGCTCTCCACAATGCCTTTGAAATGAGTGATTTGGGGCTTCTAAAACAATTTTTGGGGCTCGAAATTGAGCAAAATTATGATGGGATTATGGTCACTCAGTACAAATACATTTCACACCTATTAGTCAAGTTTAACATGGCTGATTGTAGGCCTGCATCATTCCCTTTCCTTTCTTGGATCAGCCTTGAAAAAGGAAAAAGCACACCTCCCATGGACTGCACTATCTATCGACAGTTGATTGGTGGCTTGTTGTACTTGACACATTCTCGGCCTGATATCTGTTATGCCATGAATACTGTATCAAGATATATACAACAGCCTCATGATCTTCATTAGAAGGTAGCCAAGAGGATCCTCCAGTATATTCAGGGAACCAGGACCTACGGCATTCACTATGCTACAGACTCCGAGCTAGAGCTGGTTGGATACATAGATTTCGATTGGGAGGGTGATTCTATTGATTGGAAGTCTAATTCCGGATATGTATTCATGTTTGGTGGTTGCCCCAATGTTTCCTGGTCCATCAAAAGCAGGCTGCCATAGCACTATCTTCAGTAGAGGCCGAGTATCGAAGAGCAGTGAATGCTTGCATCCAAGCAGTTTGGTTGCAAGGCATTCTTTCAGAGTTTGATCTTGGTAGTACTTTGTCCAATGTCCTCTTTTGTGACAATCAAAGTGCTATTAATATATCCACAGATCCAGTTACCAAGCAGAGGACCAAGCATGTAGAGATCCACATGCACTATATCAGGGAGCTAGTGCATGACAGGACCATCATTCTGTAATACTACCCGATTGATGAGCAGATTGCAGACATATTCACTAAGAGATTTTCAAAAAAGAAGTTCACTTACCTCCATTCACTATTGGGGGTGAGTTCATCAGGGTGATTCAGACTAATTTCAGTGTTCATCTTGAGGGGGGGTTTTTCCCACTAGGTTTTCCCTCTTTTCCTCACTTAGTTTGTTTTGAGAATTGTTTCAGTTTCAGCATTGTACAGGGTGACCTATGGCCTTAGTTGTCAGGGCCCTAGCATTTTTTATGCATTTGTGTTTTCTAACTCCTCCTGAGTATAGCTCAATGGGGGGTGTTGGAGACATTTACCACCATACACACTCATTTTGGTCAAATTGGCCTAGTTAAACCACTATCCTAAGTATTATTGACATTAATTGGCATAAGTGGAGCATTAATTGACATCATCCAGTCACACCCACGCCTACCTTCAGTCAAGGAGGTAACTTAGCCTTCTCCTACATTCGGGGAGGCTAACTGGAGAACTCTGGGGGTGAGCTGAGTGATATTAATGCACCTAATTGCTAACTAATGGTTACAATCAGTTAACAAAGTAGTGAAGATGCCTCCTTTCATTTAATTGATTATTTAATGATTAATTAATGAACTAGAGTCAACAAGGGTGCCTCCACCAACTTCTGATGTTCAGTTCAACTTCATTTAACCTCATCAGGGTTCATTAGAGTCATTGAAGTGCTAGCACTTGATGGTTGGCTTGCTATGACATGTGTCTGATCTCTTTCAGTTGAGACTCAGTCATTTATTGCACTCTGACTTCAGTTAGGGCTCAATTGAGTCAATTAGGGTTTTGATCAATGGTTAACTAGAGTGTTGACTATGGCTTACATTTAGTTAAGCTAGACTCACTCAGTAAATTCGAATGACCTCCTTGAGGATTCGAATTTCTCATTCATTCATGCTTGTAGCATGACATTGCATTGTATTATCATTCTTTCATCTGATTATACAGAGCGGCTACTCATTCTGTAGACCGATTACACCATTTCATGAGTTATTTGTTGATTAATCTTTGATGAGACTGATGTTTAGTCCCTAGATCAATGTACAAGATTAATATTTTAGCCCACGTTGTTGTGTTATATGCATTTTTCTTTCAATCTAATACACATTTTCATTGTTTGAAAATTCATAATGATGGATGATATTTTGTAGGACAACACATAATCAGAACATTGCCATGAACGTTATGTAAGCATTCCATATTGAATTAATTTTAAGATTTAGAGATGACTTGACCATTATTCTTAATGGTTTGTTGTTTGTATTTCTCCTAGCACAACCTTTTGATATAGAAGACACATTTTATTGACTTCCATTTCTCGTTGATTTAGATGAGACCAAGACCTCAAATTTCTCTAAATTCCTTAATGAGAGGATCATGAGATGATGATTTAGGTTGATTATGGTATTCCTATAGCATTGCTTCATGAACCATTATTTCAATTTTGTTTTTAGTTTAATCTCATTTATTATGTTGTTAGGATTATATTCTATTTATATATTTATTTTATGTCCTAATTTTGTGATCAATCCCATTTCAGATACAAAACAAACAACTTTGGAAATGAGTGTATGGATGGAAGTATGCAAACATAATCTATGTTTTTGCAAGGGTTAGAAGGTCCACTAATATTCTAGAATACAAACTAATATTCAAAAGGAGGGTATCTTTAGTTGTCATTGTTGTCTCCTTGAAGCTATTTATTGCAGTGAAAGTTGGACTTTAACTTCGAACACTCGTGAAAGAGAACAAATGTAGAAATACATATTAATCGAGTTAATTGATACAATTTTCTAGCATCTTTTCATTGTAGTTTAATTACTTACTCTACATGGCCATCCCTAACTACCAATACTAACTGTTATTCATTAACTTGATTGGTCACTAACACTCATGATATTTATTACACATCAATACATAATATATCGAGGATCCTAATATATTATTGAGTGTCACTTATTCTAGCACCTTGTCTTAACACAAAATACAATTTTTTTTTAACTCCCCTCAACATTAAATCTATAGCTACTTACTCAGTAACTAAGAATAATTACAAAAGTTCAAGGGCATTCTTGTTTAGTCTTCAATAATGCAACACTTCTATGGTTCTTAATATATAAACACTACATTCTAGTGTATGATGTAGGTTGTGTTGGTAAAGAAATGTATGTAATGTCATATCAACCAAGTTTTGCATTGGGACATCAAAGGTAATTTCTTGATTTTATCAATATTTTTTCTTGTCTTTGTTTCATTATGAGATATGATTATTGAAACAAGTGTTTGAAAATGGCATTTTATGCTTTAAATATGATATTATTTGTCAATTGATAATAATGGGATTCTAAAGATTATGGATTTTTTCATGACAAGGTCTTTCTGTAGTGACCAAAATGGAAACCTGACCAATAGAGTAATCACATTGGGATATAGGTAAGTGAAATATGACATATTTTATGATCACAATTAATTTTGTCTATATTATGAATTCTTTCTTGTTTACAATGCAAAATCTAGATGGGACTTCTTTAGGGTGTTGATTTTGCATTCTAATGTTATGTGTATCCCCCTGGAGCTTCCATTTTTGGATTTTTTGTTTCTTTATGTTAGAAACAGTAAGCTCACTGCCATCGAGTATTCCTCTGACATGGAAGGTTTTGCATTCATATTTAAATGGATGGTGTTCATAGTCCTTAAGAAGTTATACCCATTTCCAACATCTGCATAATGACTAAAGAGTAGAGTCCTGTGCCCTGTCATGATTGTAGTTTGTTAAGTATATTTGATTCTATTCCTTCTCCCAATGTTTCAAATCATGTCTGTTTTTCCAAAGGAAAAGATAAAAAGACAGCCCGATCCTATTATATATGGCCCCATGAATATGCTTATATCCAATGTTGTTGGGGATCATGTATATCTCCCAATGCAAGAACTGCAACATCACCCTGGGAAACGAATAAACATTCTGAATTGGAATCACAATATATCCTAACCATTTGTCATTGTGGATACTTATTATCTTGATGGAAGAAGGATTTTTTCTCATCCCATGGTGGATAGGATCCGTGTGAAGCACCAACTACTAGGTTGATCATCCTCTTTTGATTCTCCTTATTGCTCCAATTATACATGGCTCTGGGATGATCATGCTTATGTACTATATCCTTGGAATCCACACTACAATAATTATTATTGATAGGTCTCATATGGTAGTACACTTATGGTTTCTAGGGAATAGTGATTTTTGCAATCCCATTAAGCCAATTTTTTGAGTTTTGTTCAAAATTCCTAGAAACGGTTTATGGATTTCATAACCTGCTTAATCATATATTGTGAACTTGTACAATCTATCATCCTTTCTTGACCATTAGATACTCAAAGTTGTGTATTGATCTTTTTTACCATTATAGAGGACTCTGTTAGGTTCCCAAATTATTAAAGGGTGCTAGCTCAATGAAAGAGAGCCTCCCTTACAAGCAGGAGGTTGGTGGTTCGATTCCTCCATGCCCTAATGATATTATAATATCGGTTAAAAAAAACTAAATTCGTAGCCAAAAAATAAGAGATAAGTGACCAAATAATGAGATATAAGTGACCAAACAAAATGACCAAAATTCGTATATAAAATTACTAAAAACGACTAAATTAGTGACCAAAAAATGAGAGATGTGAAACTAGGCATTAAAAAGTTTGAAACACATGGCGCTAATGATGAATACAGACATGGCATTGATATGGTAGAAAAATAAGTCATGAAACTAGGCATTAAAAAGGATGCAACACGTGGCGCTAATGATGAAGCCAAACATGGTGTTGATATGGTAGCAAAATAAGACGTTACTTTGGATGCAAAACATGGCGCTACATAGGAATAAAAATATGGTGCAACAATAGATGAAATATTTGGCGTCATTTTGGTAGAAAAACACTATGCAAAAAAGGAAGAAAAAAATGGTGCTAATTTGGAAGCAAAAATTGGCACATATTTGGAAGTAAAACATGGTGCAAAATGGGATGCTAAAGTGGTAGCAAAAATGGATGCAATATTGGATGCTAACATGGTGCTATTAAGGATGCAAATATGGTGCTAACGGGGATTCCATTTAAGAATCAAAATCAGACACTCGCTAGGAAGTAAAATAGGACGTTATTTAGGAAGAAAACCTCGACGTTGTTTAGGAAGCAAAGTTGGATGCTATTTTGGAAGCAAAAAAATAGACACTATTTTGGGCGTCATAAAGGATGCTATCTAGGAAGCAAAAAAAGATGCTTTTTGAGACGCTTTAAGTTTTTTCCATGGCGCGTCCCATTTAGAGTCTATTTTGACCACACAATGTAAAAAAAAAACTACACTAAAAAGGGGCGCTAAATGGGATGCTAATTCTAGTATTTGTTGTGGTGAAGAACGACATCACATCTTTATTAATCATGAAAGAAGTACAAATATACCTTCTATTAAAGTTGGGAACCTCACGAAACCTTGATATGGTTTTGTTGCTTCTCTTCTCCAAAGAACTCAGCCTCCAAGCTCTGCAACACAAGGAGAAATATTCTAGGGCAAAGGTGGGGAGAATGAGAGTCCCAATTCCTCTAGCATAACAATGAAAAGGTTCAAGTATCCTCTCATGGACCTATATACCTCTATTTATATGTTTTTGAAGAGATAGGGTCAAAGTCAAAGTAGTTAAAACCGAAGGAGTCAGTTGCATAACCACCCAAACTACCCAAAATTTGAGAAAGATCTTTTTTTGACATCTATAGGAAAAATGCGCGGGTTTCAATGACAACAGTCGCGTATACGCGGGTTGCAGTGAAAATAATCGTGTATGATATGCGGGTTGCAATGGAAATACTCATGAATACAGGGCATATGTGGGTACTATGTAGAACAAGTCACGTGTAAAAAGTGGAATCCGCGAGTTTCCTTAAGGAAACTCGTGTATACATCAAAAAATATCATTTTTAGGGTACTTTTGGGAATTTTCAGAATTTGGTGTCTTCTAGAAAATTTTAGCTAACTCATATATCTTTCCAATGATATAGATAATAGGTAAAACAGAGTTACAAGACTTTGGATATGGGCCCTTCAACATAGTTGATTTTTTAGTGACTTTCATGAAGTGTCGTCATGGAAGTGTCGACATGCGACGAAATCATGGGAAAGTGGTCACAGGCAGAGATGTGTCATTTTGGGATATAACATACACTGTTTAGCCCTAGTTTGAATATTAAAGGAAAATTTACATGCCATCAGAGCTATGGTGACCTAAATCTGAGAGATTTGCAACAACAACGATAGATCAGGGGAAGATATATTGAAGACACAAACCTAGATTGGAAATCTAGGGTTTGATAGGTACACTTCAATATGGCCATGCAGTTGAGAGTTGAGGATAGACTCCAAGGGGCTCAAAAATTTCCTACATGGAAAGAAACGATCACAAGGATAGTGCATGTCAATGATGCAAAGGAGCACATTGACTCCACAAAAGTTTCACCCACAAATCCGACAGATTTGACATCTTGGAAGAATATTGATTCCAGAGCCATGTTGATCATCATGGATGAAGTGAAGGACCATATCGTACCTCAACTTTTTGGGAAGAATACTGCATAAGAGATGTGGATGGCTTTGGAAAGTCTATACCAAAGCAAGAATGAGAGTCGGAAGATGGTGATGCAAGAGAGGAGCAACACCAAGATGGCCAAGGGAAGGTAGTTTGAATAGCCCTCAATTGTTTCTCTGATCCATGGGACACCTTTGTCAAAGGTGTGGTGGCTAGGGAAAGTCTTCCTGATTGGCATAGATTGTGGGATGACTTTGTGCGGGAGGAGACCTGCATAGGTCAAGGATCAAGCTCATCCAGTAGTTCCCCATAGATTGTGAATGAGGAGGCTCTAGCCCTGACAGGGAAGAGGAAGGGTAAGGAAACGATGAAGAAGGATGGTAAGAATAACCTTGATGTTTAAAAGGTCAAGTGTTTTATCTACCACAAGTAGGGACACTTTTCCTCCCCTTGCCCAAATAAGAAGAAGAAGAGTAAAGCTCAAATGGTTGGATCTGTAGAGGTGGGGGAGTTCAGTTGAAACTTTGATGAGGAGTTTTGCTTGATATCTTGCATGAGAAGCACCACATGGAGGAGCATATGGTACATCGGCAGTGGATCATCTATTCCCATCACTAGACATAAGAGATTCTTCATAGACTTGTAAGATGGTGGAACAAGTATCCACATTGTGTTGGGTGATAATGCACGGTATCAGGTGTAGGGAGTTGGCACTGTTTCATTTCAGAGGGAGTCTGGAAAACCCCTCATTTTTCTGGTGTGTTATATGTTCCAGGATTGACCAAGAACCTCATATCAGTCTCCACTCTAGAGGACAAGGGATATCAGGTAAATTTTTGATACCATAGAGTATACATCAGGATTAAGGGGTTAGATAGGCACTTGGATCAAGTGATTGAAATCAAGAGCAGGAAAGTGTATAGGCTACACTTTGAGCCTGCAAAGGCTCTAGTCAGCAACAATAGCAGCCAGGGTAAGTTGTGGCATAGAAGGATGGCACACTTACATCATGGAGCAATGAGGCAATTGAGGCATGTTGTCATTGGATTTCCTCAGGTATAAGAGGAGAAGCATAACCGTTGCAAGGGTTGTGATTTGGGGAGTAACATCAAAAATCCTTTCCCATGGATTCAGCACAAGTCTGAGGATCCCTCGCACTTGGTGCATTCGGATGTATGCAGACCTATGAGTGTCCATTTTTTCAGTGGTTACAGTTAATGTGTAACCTTCATTGATGACTTTTCCAGAAAAACCTAGATCTATTTCCTGAAGGCCAAGTCAGAGGTATTTGATAGGTTCTGAGAGTTCAAGACTCTCATTGAGAATCAAACTGGAAAGAAGATTCGGGTGTTGAAAAGAGATAACAGGGGTGAGTACACCTCCAATGAATTCATGGAGTATTGTTTGGAAGAGGGGATCGAGAAGGAGAACACTGTGCCCCATACCCCACAACAGAATGGAGTTGAAGAGAGAAAGAACATGACTATGGTAGGAGCATCCAAGGCCATGCTATTTGATCAGGGATTACCATTATTCCTTTGGTTTGAGGCATACAAGAATGCAGTTTACATTCATAAAAGGTGTCTCCACATAGCTTTGGGGAGGAAGACACCTGAGGAGGTCTTCATGGGAACTAAGACAGATGTGAATCACATTCACATATTTGGAAGTGTCTTATATTTCCATGTTCACTCTAACACTAGGAAGAAGTTGTACCCTTCTGAAGAGAAGGGGTTACTTGTTGGTTATAGCGAGACTCAAAGGCATACAAATTTTATGTTCCTACTCGCAAGAGGATCATTATGAGTAGGGATGTCCATTTCGATGAGGACAGGTCCTTGCAGAGATATATGGAATTACCAGCAGAGCAACATCCACCACAGGACATGGGGATCAAGTTGGAGGATCCATATGTACATGTATAGTTACAGACACAGGCCACAGGTTCTTGTAGTCAAAGGGAGTTAGGTGGAAAGGATTCTCCCATATTTGATGGGGAGGATGAGTAGCAGCAGGAGATGGACATCCAATAGCCACAGCAAGTAGATACTAGGCCAAGGCCTAAGTGGTTCCGGTCCACGGTACAAGATTCTAGGCAGGTGGATCTTCCACAGAGATATTTTATACGGAGCGTAGCACTAGAGAGACTCAGTTATATGGCACTGATGACAGAGTTGATTAACTCTAAACCTTCCAGTTTTGAGGAGGTTGCACAATATGAGGTGTAGGAGGAGGCCATGGTTGAGTAGTATAACTCGATCATGAAGAACTAGGTATGGGATTTTGTGTCGAGACCTGAAGGCAAGAAGGTGGTGGGATCTAGGAGGATCTACAAGGCAAAGAATGCAACAGTAGGAAGGGTGAAGAATTACAAGGCGTGCTTCATGGATAAGGGGTTTTCAAAGAAGGAGGGTATTTAATATGAGGAGACCTTTTCCCTAGTATCCAGGTATTTTTCCATTCAAACCATTATTTCACTAGCAGCTGAGATGGGTTGGCGAGTCCATAAGATGGACATCAAGACTGCCTTCCTCAACAGAGTGATAGAGGAGGAGGTATTTTTTAAGCAGCCAAAGGGGTTTGATGTGGAGAACAGGGAGACGCATGTATGTAGGATGCATAGAGCTCTTTATGGGCTCAAGCAGGCACCTCGATCATGGTACTTGAGGATATACAACTATCTATCGGAGATGGGATTTCACCAGAGTGATGCAAACCACAACCTGTACTTATTGACATGTGAGGTGCCTATCATACTCATTCTATATGTGGATGATCTATTTCTTACAGGAGACGAGAGGCTGATTAGAGACTGCAAGTCCAACCTTGCAGTGGAGTTTGAGATGAAATACATTGGGTTGATGCACTACTTTCTGGGCTTCGAGGTTTAGAAGACAAATGGATGCTTCTTCATTGGAAAGGGGAACTATGCAGTAGAGATATTGAAGAGATTCATGATGGAGGATTGCAGGCCGATGGCATTACCTCTAGTTTCAAACTGGAGGAAGATTGATGCATCAGGTTCAGACAGATTTGATCGTACCTTATATCGTCAACTTATCAAATCACTTATGTATCTAGTCAGTACACGGCCAAACATCATATTTTCATTCAACTCTTTGAGCCAATTCATGGTGGACCCCTGGAAAGTATATTGGACAGTTGCAAAGCACATACTTCGCTAGATCAGAGGTAAAGTGGAGTATGGATTGGCTTATGAGCACAAGGGGGTGTACAATTAGCAGGCTTTACATATGTTGACTAGGTAGGATGTGTAGAGGATAGGAAGAGTACTTCAGGTTGTTGTTTCAGCATTGGGTCAAGGGTTGTCTCTTGGTTCAACAGGAAGCAAAAGTTAGTTTCATTGAGCTAGGCATAGGATGAGTACATGGCAGCCATCATGGCTTCTTGTGAGGGTAAGTGGCTGAGGAATTTACTCTCAGGGTTGTCAGAGTGTGAGCTAGAGGTTATAGTTGTTCACTGTGACAATTAGAGTGGCATTAGGATATCTGAAAATCCAGTGTTCCATGACCAGAGAAAACACATAGACATCATATACCATTTCTTGAGAGAGTGTGTTCAGAGAGGAACCATTTGATTGGGTTAGATACAGACAAATGAGCAAGTGGTGAACATTTTCACCAAGGCACTTTGCAGACACAGTTTTGTGAATTTAAGGGATAAGATGGGGTTTCTACCTAATCCCTTCCTCGTTGAGAGGGAGTGTTAAACTAGAAGCAACAAGAAACGCCCTCCTACATGCATGTGTCCTTGCATGCAAGAGACTTTAATCAGGAAACCAGTTGTATTTAATTTACTTTTCCTAATTTTACTCTGGAAAATAAATTAAAGTGATCTAATTATTTATTGACTTTAAGTGAAAGTGAAATTAAGGTTTTCGCTTTACCTAAAGTTATAAAAGAAAGGTCAATTGGTGGAGAGGACACACACTTGTATTTAGAAAGAGACAGGATACAGATAGAGAGAGAAATTTAGACATAGGATTTAGCTAAGAAGGCAAAGGAGCTAACAGACAGGGTGACTGAGCTCCCAAGTAGGAAGAAGACCACACAGGCCACATAGGAAGGAGATGCAGATGAGGTCATACTACTGTACATAATTCTTTACAGCTTCCATACAAATCGTACAGATTCTATACAACAGTCATACAGTTGTATGGATCCATACTACACGTGTGGGATGTCGTACAACCGAGCAGAGATGTGTTTGGTTTTACCTGGATATGTCCAGTGATTCTATCGGGTACTGCTTCGCCGAGTTTGGGTGATTTGCAATGATTGTAAAAGTTCCATATTTTCTCTATAATAAAATCCATATATGACTACTACACTGGTTTTCCAGGGGGTTTCCATACTTAAAATAATAGTGTCTATATTATGATGTGATGTTGTGATTTATTTCTCAGTACTTTATATTCCAATGCATAATTGTAAAATATATTCATGTGTGGTTATCAATAGAAATTTTGAATACATTATTTATCCCTAGTTTTAATATTAAAGGAAATTTACAACTTGCTCCTAAAAGACCATGGAATGGAATCTCCATGGATTTTGTGGGTGGTCTTCCAACCACTAGGAAGGGACATGACTATTTATTTGTGGTCGTTGACATATTCAACAAGATGTCCATTCTTTAGCCTTATATAAAGACCATCAAAGGACAAGAAGAAACAAACATGTTATTTGAGTAGGCCTAGGTGCAATTTTGAATACCAAGAAGCATAATCTAGACAAGGATACTAGATTGATCCCCTTGGGAGAAGATGGATACTAAGTTGAAGATATCTACAACATTTCATCCACAGACGGATGGGTAGACAAAACTAGTCAATGAGACTCTACTACAACTATCGAGGGGTTGCAATCAAAAGCATCTAAAAAATTGGGATGAAAATTGATCTACATCCAACACTCTTATAATAGAGTAGGCCACTTTGATGAACGCCCCTTTTTGAAATTTGTTTTGGATATATCCCACCTTCACCTCTAGATGTTGTTTATGGATAGAAAGGAGGAGTCAAAGAAGACACCATAAGTGAAGTATTAAGAGATGGAATATTCATTGATAAGATAAGGCAAATCCATTTGCAAGTAGAAGATACATTGAAGAAGTCATAGGAAGAGTACAAGGAGAAACAAGGCAAAGCATGACCAACATAGGGTTGAGAAAAATTTCAAGGTGTGAGAGAGACTTTGGTAGCACTTGAATAAAGAAAGACTACAAAATATTGGTAAGAAGATCAAGGCATCTACAATCTTATGTTTACCCTATTAAAATAAGTATACACAAAACAACATATTGAGAATTATCCATAAACTATCATTATGTATGTGAATACATTTATATTATAATATATCTCTACATTAAAATTAAATACGTATTTTTTAATACTTCATATATCATATGAATTTATGACAAAATATACCATCCACATATCATGTGTAAACAATCTAAAGAAACCTACACAACAAAACATCTTAATAAAATCCTCATGACCTATGACCTTTGAAGAAGCTTGAAACACCATTAATACTAAAGTCATCCAATTAAAGTTATAAAAGAAGCTTAACACACCATTACTACTACGAAACTAGTCATCGAATTAACTCAATGTAGAAATTAAGTATTTAAGATTCAAGATGCCAATAATAACAAGAGCCACGAGGTGGCAATGTCCCCGACATTGTTATTAGCTATTACTATAAGAGTGAAGCTGTAAAAAGAGGAATTAAGATAAACACACATACAAATGAGTTTAAATGCATAACAAACAAACAAAAACAATGTAGAAAATTGTTTAAATCTTTCACTTGATAAATTTAGATTGAGAATTATTTTTTATTTATTTACTTTATATAAATTTCATATTTATAATATTGTATACAAATAAACCAAAACAATGTTTCTATATAATGTGTAAAATAGTTTTAAAATGAGAATATTGTTTCTTGAAACCAGAAGACCAACTAGTGGATGCATAGTGTTCTCCATCTTCTTTATCTAAATCTTCCTCCCCATGTTCTATTTATTTTGGATGAGTCCTATGGATTGAACCTCATTGATTTAGGGGACTTTCAAAATCCAAAGATTTGGATGGAAGAATTGTTCAAAACACAAATGAAGTGGATAGTGCATATGAATATTCATTCCAACAACAAGAGGCACTAGATAGCTATGTCTTTGGCATCAACATTATAGTGTTTTGAAACTTTAGACATATTGACCATTCCTAATAAGTTGTTTTGAAACTTAGAAACTATTAATAAAATACAAAAGCTATTTAATTAAAACTTTGAAAATTTATATTTAATTAGAACCATAAACACCATACAACTTAAACAATCATAACTTAAAATAAATTATATCATTTTAAAATTAAACATTAATTTATTAAACTTTAAACTAAAAATATATATATTCAATTATCAAAACCAAAAATCTAGTAAAATATGTTAGGCTAGCTTGAGACAACACTTGGAGTCCATGGGTACATTAGCCCCTAGGTGTTTGGCCATGTAAACTTGATACACAAGACACTTAATATGATGGTCCTTGAAACTTGGGTTGCTCCAAATCCAAAAATAATAATATAAAATAGACATCCATTATTTTAAATACAAATAGTACACTTGATATGAGGGTCCTTAAAACTTGGGTTGCTCCAAATCGAAAAATAATAATATAAAATGGATATCCATTATTTTAAATACAAATCACTTATTTATAACTATTACAAAATTATTTAAATATTTATTAATTAAAATAAATTTTGTAAATTCTATATATAAATGTCCACGTCCCGCACATAAAAAATACTTTAAATATATATAAATAAAAAAACCATATTATATCTATCATTTTGAAAACTTGAGTTAAAAACCACATGAAAAAGTCACATACTGTTTTTTTTATAAACCAAGTAAATTAAGGAAGTGAGCGATTTTTATTTTAAAAAAAACCCTAGTGGGGTAAGTAGCTGCTACTTACGATTTTCAATCTTTTGAGGAGAAAAGAAAGCCCTTGACAAGCAATGGGGCCTCTGGAGATTCTAAATTTTTCTTTGAAAACCAAGCGTGAGCTTGGGGAAAGAGGGCATAGCTAGGTTTTTCATATATATCTTCCCTAGATTATTCAAGCACGAGGGAACAATGCTAAAAAACGCAGAAAAACGCAGCGTTGGCAAGGACAGTCTTCAGCAGCGACCTTCTCTCAAGCCGACTTTTATTCGAGTAACTAACTCAGAAATACAAACTATTTTAATTATATTTTTTTATATTAATACAAATGTTTGGATATTAAAGCGTGTTTGTTTTAATTATAAAACTATTCTCTAAAAAATAATATTTTTTTATTGATTTTAATAAGTAATTATTTAATAATTGACAAAATCATGATTAACATAATAAACATAAACCATAAATTTGGTATTATTACAATCATAATTTTAAACAATTATTATTATATTTTTTATTTAATTTAATAATTATTATTTTATCCTTTCCATTTAATTTAATAGGACTTCTTCATTTATCCATATCATTTATTTTTTAAACAAAAAAAAATTTAAAAATCTTAGGTAAAGATATGACTCTAACATTTAAATGGTAATTTTCTTCCTACTCCACTTCCATTTCACAGTTTTCTTCATGAAATCAAAATGGATCAATAAGGGGCCCAATGTATGGACTATAAATACCTTAGTTGTATTTCGAGCCTTTCCTTCACGTGGTATTACAAAGGTATTCTAAATGTTAATTTGCCTTTGCATAGTCTTAGGGTTGCTAGATTGTTGTTTTGTGATATGTGTATTCAAATGGAACACTTTTATGACAAGGTATTTGAGATCTTGGTCATGATATTTGATTTGGTCATTGATTTCTATTTCTATCTCAATTTGAGTTTAATATTTGCAAAATAAAGAATCCAAACAAAAATATATATATGCTATATTGTAAAGTGACTAGCACACTATGATATGCATTCTACGTTATTAGGGTACAACCTTCACATATACATAAGCAAATTACGAAAAAATCAAAGTCAAACTAATTAGTCTCATTTTTGCAATTGTCACAAATACCATTTCAAGTATGAATGGCAGTCTATTATAGACTAAATAGTTAATACTAATATTGACCAACTTTCAAAGACTAAAAATCATAAAAAGGGAAAAATGATGTCCAATTGAATCCAAGGTCAGAGAGCATGAATAAGGCAATTCTATGGCGGGAGGACTGGCAAAATCTATTTTTAAGTCCTTACAAAGCCAAGATATAAAGTTTCCAAGAAGGTGGTCATAGAGGGAATAAGTAAGTGTCTCCGCTAATGTTTGGACCGATACACCCGTAAAAGGACCAATCCGTAAGCCGAAATATTTGATCGACCAACTATTTCTTTTATTACTCGTTTTGCTCAAAAAGAGAGAGAGAAATGAACAATAAACTCTTGAGGTAATGTTATTGTCAACTTTTGAGAAGTTATTGTGTTAACAACTCATTTCCATGTTTTCCGAGTCAATAGCCAATTTCTACTTGTCTTAAAGCATTTGCTAGCAACAATTAACAAAATACTTTAGCTTAGCCCAAGTGGCAACGTCGTGACATTGAGGTGCCACCTCATGAATCCTAAAGCCCAAAAAGATTAATGATCAAATGATTGCATAGAAAGGAAAACAACATTGGACTAATATTTCTATTCTCATGGCTTCCTTGAGCATTTTAATAAATTGCAGTTCAAAAATGCTTAGTAGTACTTTATGCGTTTGTCATCAAATTATATAGATAAATCCATATGGATTTTTAAGTGCGATTGAAATTAACAATAGTTGTGAAATATATTTTGGGTTCAACAAAAACAAATATTTTGGAGATTTTGAGAATCATGTGTCACTGGTTTGGGTGGTATGCAGATGAAGGAATAACTATAGATGAAAAGTATAGGAACAAACTTTCTTCCTCCAACACTCATTATGAATCTAGTGTACTTTTTATATTTGTCCTGTCGGGAGGATGAGAGATTGCATTGGCCAATTGAGAGGGAAAAAAAGCTTTCAAACTTCCCATCACAACTAGAGAGCGTAACTACTGCATTGTCGAAATGAAAAACCTAAAATATTTGCGCAACTACTGCATTGTCGAAATGGAAAACCTAAAAATATATGCGCACTCCAAATTTAATAAATAAAACCTTGAAAAGCAAAGGGAAACCTTGGCTTTCTATTCTAATTCCTAATTATCCCCACCCTCCCCCATTTTTTTAATAAATTATATTCCTGATCTCGCACAACATGGGTTTGACGAAGTTCTCATTGTCGACGGTACAATGAATCGAAAAATGACAAGAAAATTGTCGTTGGAAGGCGAGCGATGCATAACAACTGTTTGCCTGATAGTCATCCATCTTACTATAGAATTCTTGTTTTCAACATCAAACTTTTCCTGATAGTCATCCATCTTACTGTAGAATTCTTGTTTTCAAGATCAAGCTGAGGGCTTGAATTGAACGTAAATTCTTGTTTTCAAGATCAAGCTGAGGGCTCGAATTGAACGTATTTAGCATGGAACAAGATACAAGATACCAACCTTTGGATTGGAATAAGTTTTGTAAACTAAAGTTTGGATCAACCCACAACCCACATTGGTTTAATTTAGAAAACGTTAGTAATGCTAAATTATTCATATATATCACCTAGGGTGACATAATAATAAAAGGCAAGCAAATAACTACCACGTAAGGGTTAGCTATTTTCTACAGGTTAACCATTTAATAGAGAGCATGAAAGAATGTGTATATTTACCTGATTCAGTCTGGTCGAATTCTTTATCATCTCTATTTCTCGAGCGTGTCATTTCATCTTTTGCAATGACTGCAAACAAATACTGGAAAAGGATCAAGCTCTGTTATTATTCTGATTATATATAATAGATATAAACAATACAACCCAACCAAACAAACCAACCTAGGTAAAAAATCAGGCAGTTCAGTTCATAGGTTGAACTAAAAGCATACAGTGTCTCCTTAATGGCGAACCTTTGACCCTGGAATTGCACTGGATTGAAATGCCCTTGACCCTGAAATCAAAATAACAGTGAACCCTTGCGAATTCCTACAGCAATTTAAAATAGAAATAGAAATAATTTGTTTAACTTCACCTAGAACATGAAACAACTCTTAAGATTATATGCATAATGGGTTTTCCGATGGGTTTCCTTGTGCTACTAGTGTTGTATATCCTTTAACAAAATTAAATTAAAAAAACATGGAACAGCCCAAATACAATATGAAGTATATTCTAAGTAGAGGTTAATCATTATATAACTTCATAGTTTTTGTTTGTTGGTCCTATTTATTGGTCTAAGTGGAAGTTAACCATAAACACCATAGTTATCATCACAAAGACTGTAAAAGCATAGTCATCATCACAAAGACTATTGTAAAAGTACTGATACTATAAAAGCATAGTCATCATCACAAAGACTGTAAAAGTACTGATATTGCTAAGTGACATGAAAAGAATTCGATATTTCCTTTTCTTTGTGCACATATGTATGTGTTTTATACTACATAATAAGCCCATTACGAAGCTTAAAAGAAGCAAAGACTGAAAACCATGTACCCAAATAACAGATTTTATCTTACAAAACATCTCTGTAAATTGTGAGGGCAAATGATTATGCTACACAAATAAGTTATTTCTGCGGCGCCAAGACTGAGCATCATTGAACTAAAATGTCTGTACACCAACTCTTTTTTCTCTTTACTGTGCAAATTAAAAGGCCACAGAAAAATCAAAATTTATATGTTCTGATAGCAATGTTTTCGGTCTATTCTATTTTTTTTATCAAGAAAAGAGAGGCCATTAGCCTTCAAGTATTGTATATTTTGCAAATTTTTCAATATCTCTCCCTTTCGTCTACAAATTATTTACTCAAGCATTTGTTCACAATGAAGTTTTTTTTCTCCATATCATGAACTAAATCATGGCATTACGTCATTAAAAACAAATAGTATCTTCATCCTAATTAGAAGCATTGAATTTAATTGATGATCTCATTTGTGCCAACACGATGAATGTAGTTGGATCATTGGTATGATGCTGAATTGTTTAGGTGCCGAATTAGGGCATACCACTCTTTTGTTATTCAATGTGACTACAAGGTTCCTTTCCAAAAATAATATCTCTAGAAATCTCTACATATTTATCAACTAAAGTAAGGGTTTAGTATACCATGGACTCAATGGCATCTGAAACAAAGTTGGACCTAAATTTTTCTCTCTTGGAGGAAACGCGTGGATTTTTTTCCATACTTCTACTTAACTAGCGTCTTGTCTGAAATATTTGCATGTTTATACAAAATCCACCGCAAAATATACACATTATAGCAAAAGTAATTTTATATTGATCTTCTCTTACCAGCAATGGATCCCATTACCACTGATGAGATTCTCGTTTCACTTACTTTCTGCATCAGTAGCAGAGGAGAAGACAATAACTAATCCAAACCATCATTCCTCAGACTTGAGAAGAATCAGTAGCAGAGGCAGAAGACAGTTCCTTGGCAATAAAAGTGGGCTTTTCATCACCGTGCATAATCACCAGCACTTTCTCCTCTTTATCAATGTCACATGCCATAATCTCCTCTTTTCCCTCTGTAACTCCAAGGCTCACACGCTCCAAATCACAAGAAAAAAAATGCACAGAACTAACACTCATACATGAAATCACACCTAACCTTACTTCATAACCTACAACAACATTTCTATTCAAATAAACAGGGTGTTCAATCCAACTGTTTCGCTAAATAATGGTGAGCAAAGAAGAGTAAAAATATGCTAAACAAACTCTGACCTACACAATGTGAAATCTGAAATGGAATTGCATAAGACCTACATTGTGTGAAATCTGGAACGGAAT
Source organism: Pseudotsuga menziesii (assembly GCA_001517045.1). Lineage (NCBI taxonomy): Eukaryota > Viridiplantae > Streptophyta > Pinopsida > Pinales > Pinaceae > Pseudotsuga > Pseudotsuga menziesii. The sequence goes on along the minus strand of LPNX010363614.1, from coordinate 399,911 downwards.
TGTATATAGGAACAAGGCTAATTAACAAAACGAAATTCATAAGTTCAAACTAATTTTGGAAATATAAATTGGATACAGGAACAAAGCTGTATCTGAATAAATAGAGCTCGTTTGGAATAGGTCTATGCTTATGAACCCAAGGAAGATTTATGTGAAATCTAAAATGGAATTGCATAAGACCTACACTGTGTGAAATCTGTTCGTTTTCCATGAATAGGTGCATCACTTATCCTCTCAACTAGATTAGGATGTAACACGTGATTGGGGTACGTGTACCAATGCTATATAGGGGCATAAGGGATCATATCCAGTCGCAGGTACAAATCCCATAGGGTAATCATCTGAGTGCGGGCATTATTCATTGTGATTAACAGGCCTAAGTGTGCACAAAAGTGGGTAGGACCATAATATGTGTAAGGCCTAAAATATCTACCATCTCCTTGGTGCATTAACAAGTGGTCTGCATGCACGAAAACTTCCAGGACGAAACAATTATAATATGTCTAAATTAACTGACCTAAACAATACTTTATTTCTTAGGCATCCACCTGGCTTGGTTTTGGAGGCGTAGTGCTTTAATGAATTCGAAAATCAAATTTAGTGAAATCTGGTGACTCAAATTTTAACCGTTAACTAGATTCCAGACCTTTGAAATAGATTTTTATAAAATAATGTCACTTCATTGAGTAACTTCATGGAATCCAAAATCACAAAAAATCCTGCAACAAAAGTAAAAGACTGCAAATAAATTAGAGATGGACAGAATGTGCGTACCTAGCTGGAATCATTAAAATTACATAAATAGAAGTCAAAGGTTCATTTCCTAACCATGTATTAAGGTGTTGCATTGAATACTAATCCATGCATCAGCTGCTGAAAGGTGCATGCAATAGACACGTATGTATGATCAAGGAAAAAACTAAGTTAATGCTGCTGACATTAGCCCGCCGCCACATCTTGGGGCACAAAGTCCCAGGCCTACGTCACCTATATAAACCAATAGGAAGTAAGATAAATCAAAATTTAAATAATTCCCCAAAAATAATTGATACAAACTATAACAAAAATTATATGTTTTTATTGAAGTTGCTACAAATTAGTCCAAATAATCGGCCTGACCGATTCACTGATGTATCCCCTTGTCGAGGACATAATTATAATGTCCATAGAATCGAATTAAATATATAACATTAATAATTAATTCATAATTTGCGAAAAGAAAGCAAATATATATAAGTAATTAAGTGAATTGAGGAAAAAGGATATCGATAATTAAATAAATGTGCCCCTCTCATAAATGGCATAAATTGCCTTTTCACATAAAGGCATAACAAATTAAGACCCACCAAAAGTTCCAAGGCAAGTTCTCTTTTCTTCACAAAAAGAATTATGATGTAAATGTGGGTGTTAATGATTTAGATTTAAACATAAAAAATGATGATGCGTTACACTCTTTCCATTTTATATTATAAGATAATAAAAATTAATAAAATTAAAATTATTACAAAATATTAAGTTTGATATGGTGGATAATATAAAAATTAATAAAATTAAAATTATTACAAAGTATTAAGTTTGATACCATGGTCGAAAGCTTTTATACTGTAGTGGATAATATAAAAATTAATAAAATTAAAATTATTACAAAGTATTAAGTTTGATGGAGTGGTTAAAAGCTTGTATGAGTATATAGGGTTTTAATGGTTATGTGATATTTTATCATTTTCTAAGTACTATGTAAGAAGAATATAAGTAGTGAGATGAGTTTGGCTATTTGTATTCAATGTACAATTTAGTGTGCTATAGAGTTTTCCTCCTTTGTATCAACCTTTTCTAATAATTAGGTTGTGTTCCAACACTAAGGCACACATTGTCCAACATAAGGTTTTGTGGTAGTCTTCATAGTGATATCTTGATGGAAAATATCAAGGGTAAGTATTTGATAAGGTTCAGGGTTAGTATTGGTAATGTTCACTTAAGATCTTATCCATAGTTCTATACCTTAAGCTACAATACGTTAGATGTGCAACTAAGTTTAATATAACGGACTTCTTCCAATCATAAGAACATAATCAACCATGAATTTAAAGCTCTGAACAACAATTTATACTTCACTAATTATTATATGGTTACTTAGCCAAATAATGCATCACAAAGAACATAATATTTATCCAGTAAAGAGAACAAAACACACATGATTAGGAATCACCTAAGTTGGATGCCTTAAAAGACTTTATTTATATAAAAAATATTACAAAATACAATAAGGGAGCATGACCAACTTCCTAAGGAAATTTTACAAAAAAGGTTTAACTTCCTACAACAGTTGCTTATCCAACCCTTGAAACATCTACAATCTTACCTCTTGTTGGTCCTATATCTTCTATAGTTTACTTAGCAAGCATTGAATCCATACTCTATGTTAACCCCGATACTTATCATAATTATAGAATTCCTTGTCCACTTTTGTGGGAGTCTCTTCCCTTTTACTTCTTCTAAGGTGCCTTGCAATCCAATCCACGTACAAAGTGCACCCAACATGAAATTTGTCTAGGTCCAACTATGAAACACTCAGGCCCTTTGGTCCATGTGTCAAGTTTGTGTGCTTCGAAATCATCCTGATATCATCTAAATATTATTTAAGACAGTTCACCACTCTGTCCAATGATTGAGCAAGCATTGTCTAGCCTTGCAACTTGTTACCGCAACTTTATACACATGACTTAATTAATGGGGCGGGGATGTATATATTACCAAAGGCCTTACATTCTTCCCCACTAAACTTGCAACCATCCCGAAAACATATAAAAAAAACTTGTTTAAGTGCTTTGTGTTTTTTCTTTCTGAAATCTTGTATCTTGTCTTCATGCCACCACATCTCCTCTTTCATTTCCCAATTATTTCCCTCCTCATATATGTCTTTCTAGCTAACAAATTACTTCTAACTTTGATCTTATCGAAATTAAGGATCTTGTGTAATAGTATGTTTTCCATGTATCCAACTTTAGTTTTTCTATGATCAGTGTTGAATCTCAGGATGGCTCAGCTTTTCTAGCATTTCCTTCACCAATCCTATAAGGATTCAATTAATTGATATGTAAAACTAGATGGTGAGCTCTCATGTGTTTTGGTAGCTCCAATTTGTAAGTGACATTCTCAATCTTCTCAAGTACTTTGAACAATCCTTCAAACTACTATAAAAAAGAACCAAACGTGTTACTTGGTGGCTTGAACTGGTCTCTACTCAACATAAATAAAACAAAGCCACCAGCTTGAAACTCTGCCTCACATTTGCCATGATATTCCCAATGATTCAACCTTTCAATTACATTCGTTAATTCAATGCAGGCCATCTCCAATCTATCGTTCCATCCCTTCATGAACCCTAATGTTGATGGGTTACACCCATATAGACTTGTATAACTATGTAGGGTGGCAACAATTGTTTCCCATTTTCCACCTCAAATGGACTCTACCTCATCAGGTAACTCTTCTACATGTTGTAATTGAACCCGGATGCATCCAACAACTCTAGACCATGAACCTTGTATCTTTGTTTGACACAAATTTTAATGGGAGATTCCAATACTTAATAACATTCTTTAAGAACATCTTCACAACCTTCTATGTTTCACAAGGAAACTTCAATGGTACAAAGATTGCATACTTGGAAAATTGGCCAACTACAACCAATATCTCATTATAAAATTGTGAAACATGAAACCTATTGATGAAGTCCATGGAGACACTTGACCAAGATCTCCATAGAAATGAGAAAGGTTCAACTGAACTAACCTACATTTTGATGTTTGTATAGTTTTATTTGGTAGACAAGATAGGTTTAGAAGTATTCTTAGTTTTATTTCCACACACCTTCTCAATATTTTCATTCCACCAACTTCATTGTCATTCATTTTCTTGGGTGGCTTGCTAAAAGAAAATCATGGGACACCCTCGAGGGTTCCTTCCTAATGTATAAATGCAATAACCAAACTAAAAAAATCCACGATACATCCAAAACTTCATTGATACAAAATCAAAGTTGAAGGGTTTAGTAGATATATACCTTTCAATATGAAATTAAAAATTAAAAAGAGCCCTTCAAATTTTATCATTGTTTATAAGCATAAATATTGGGTAAATATGAAACAAACACACAAAAAACACAAATATGAAACAAAATCAGCTAATTATAATTTTTTTTTAATCATTGATAATGCTGTGTAAACAAATGATTGTATTTTTTTTAATTAAAAGCTTTTTTTAAATTAAAAGCCACAGATAGTGCGGTGTACAGTGTCAATGTCAGTTATTTCTTTATTTATTTTTAAATTAAAAGCCATGATTTATATGGTTCTCTGATCCTAATAATGGAAAGAAAAGCACATCCTCCATCCATACTAAAAATAGTATAAATCCTGCATCGTGAAAAGAACGGCGTCCCCGAAAAGAAATAATGGAACCTTTCTACAATAAGCAAATAATGGAACCTTTCTGCAATAAGCTATCAATGTGTTGATTTCTATGTTCTCTCATACTTATAATGTAAAGAAAGGCATCCTCCATCTTTTCAAATAGAAGATAATAACACTCGTCATTCAAGGTAAATCTTGAATATGCAGCAGCCCATTTAATGGAGTGGTAGAAGCAGCAGGAGTTGCAGAACTGTTACAAATCTCAGGTTATAGAACTGTTACAGATCTCAAATAGCATCAGATCTGTTACAGCAGAATCTCAATTTTGAGATATGTTATAGCCTAATCTCAAACAGCTTGAGATTTACATTTGTTATAGCCTAATCTCAAATAGCTTGAGATTTGTTACAGTTGTTTGATCCAACGATCTCGCAACAATGAGCTGCCACAAACTAAATAATTTTATAATTTTCTAGCCATGATAAATAAATTAAAAAAGGAGTCCTTGGAAAGCTATAATGGCGTCTTTCGTTTCGACCTGCGTGCCAGGCTATAGCATCGAACAGCACAAATATGCAGACCTTAAAAGCGCTCTGTAAGTCCAAGCATATTTGCACAAGATTCATAGTTCCACACGAGAACGTTGAGAACGTTAACAGGTAAAACGAAGTGGCTCAACAAAATTTCTGGAAGAATTGCATGAGCTTGCATCTGACACATTTATTAATAATAACTGGGAAAAACACTCTGCAATGCATCCTAGTATTCTTGAAACAATATACTTGTATCTCAGTATTTTTGAAAAAATAAAAATGGTATAATTTATTAGACAATAAAACCAAATCAATTGAATAATAAAAACCCATATCAAGAACATTCAAAAAAGTGAGTGACACCTGAAATTAAGGTGAAGAGTTTAATGCTATTTCTGCATATAGGATCTGACATGACAAGACATGTTTTGATATTCAAAAAACCAAGAAATGTGCAAAACGAGCATGTAAGTAGTCTCTGAGAAGCCGAACATACATGAACAAAGCTGTATCCAAATAAATAGAGCTCGTTTCGAATAGATCTATGCTTATGAACCCAGGGAAGATTTATGTGAAATCTGAAATGGAATTGCATAAGACCTACACTGTGTGAAATCTGTTCTTTTTCCATGAATAGGTGCATCACTTATCCTCTCAACTGGATTAGGATGTAACACGTGATTGGGGTACGCGTACCAATGCTATATAGGAGCATAAGGGATCATATCCAGTCGCGGGTACAAATCCCGTAGGGTAATCATCTGAGTGCGGGAATTATTCATTGTGATTAACAGGCCTAAGTGTGCCCAAAAGTGGGCAGGACCATAATATGTGTAAGGCCTAAAATATCTACCATCTCCTTGGTGCATTAACAGGTGTTCTGCATGCACTGAAACTTCCAGGACAAACAATTATAATATGTCTAAATTGACCGACCTAAACAATACTTTATTTCTTAGGCATCCACCTGGCTTGGTTTTGGAGGCGTAGTGCTTTAATGAATTCGAAAATCAAATTTAGTGATATCTGGTGACTCAGATTTTAACCATTAACTGGAGTCCAGACCTTTGAAATAGATTTTTATAAAATAATGTCACTTCATTGAGTAACTTCACGGAATCCAAAATCACTAAAAATCCTGCAACAAAAGTAAAAGACTGCAAATAAATCAGAGATGGACAGAATGTGCATACCTAGCTGGAATCATTAAAATTGCATAAATAGGAGTCAAAGGTTCATTTCCGAACTATGTATTAAGGTGTTGCATTGAATACTAATCCATGCATCAACTGCTGAAAGGTGCATGCAATAGACATGTATGTATGATCAAGGAAAAAACTAAGTTAATGCTGGTGGTGACGTTAGCCCGCCGCCGGGTCTTGGGGCACAAAGTTTGAGGCCTACATCACCTATATAAACCAATAGGAAGTAAGATAAATCAAAATTTAAATAATTCCCCAAAAATAATTGATACAAACTATAGCAAAAATTATATGTTTTTATTGAAATCGCTACAAATTAGTCCAAATAATCGGCCTTATTAA